>JAQGCN010000387.1:0-23139 GCA_034699725.1 Friesea truncata
TAATGATTTATCTAATAAAGTTTTGAATCGCTGAATTTAATGGAATAAGCACAACAATTCCTTCTTTTGAATTTTTTCTTAAAATGAACAAAAAAGAGTTGTAATAGTGCTGGACCTTTTTAACAAACGCAATTAATTTTCAACTTATAAAAGAATAAACCACCAAAAAGTCATTTAGGCTTCTATTGGAAATTCATGGATTTGACATTCGACATGACCTGAAGTTCCTTTTGAGCAAAAGTGAAAGTAGAAGTTCCATCCAGGAAATCCACTTGGTTGGATTGGATGGGTGGAAGTCCCAATTAATTAAAGTTCCATTTGCTTATCATTTCTGCTTCTTTGCTTTGCTTAATGCTTGCTTTGCTGTTGGTGGTTTGGTATGAGAACTTTCTTTTGAAGCTTTGTGAAAGCCGAAAAGAAGCAAAGGAGATTCGAAATTTGGGAGTGGACTTCTTTTTAAGTTTTTCCTCATTCATTCACTTTAATAAGTTCAGTGGATTAAATGTGACCCTTGACCTCTACATTAAGTTTCATAGAAAAACGGTGAAATTACTTGACATTATTCATTTTCTATTAATGTGAAACAAATTGACTTTCTTACTAATTTAAGAACAAAGAAGTATTAAAAAATGTAAAACAAAGAATTTCAAACCGATTGACTGATTTTAGGGTACGAGGAACAATTGACGTGAATATGGAAAAATTTCCCTATTGAACGGTGAACGCACTACGTACGGGTTGGTTCTACTCAATTTGTTTTTTTTAAATTATGGTCTTCGTTGAATAATGTTAAAAAGCGGTGCGTAAAAACGAAATGAAAAAGTATAAGTCAAGAGGAAGTGAAAGCAATACTGCTGCAGAACGTCTAGCAGATTACAAAGGAGAAAATACTGGAGGGTAAGTTAGTACAATTTTATTCATTAATAGTTAACTAATTGCTGGTTTTAGTGTTAGTTCGAGTCCAGGTTCTCCGGACACGGATCCAACAGCAGACATGCCTGAGTCATCATCGGACAAGGAACCGCTCTCCTCATCTGGAGTAACAACAAAAGATATCGCAAAAGTAAATTATAAAATTTAAGATTTAGTTATTTATATAATCTCTAATTCATTCTATTCTTTTATAAGGAAAAGAAATTGTCAGCTGGTTCTCTTGCTGGTGGTGGGGCTGGTGACAGTTCTCGGCCAAAGGTGGTAACAGTTAAACATCCCGAATCTAATAAACCAAAACCAACTGTCAAGAAAAGTAAACCCATTCAAGCAGATTTAGATGTTGGGAAAGAGTTTATCAAATGTAAAGAAGAAGGACTCCAAAGACTTGATCTCAGCAAATCAAGCGTAAGGCTATTACTATTAAAATTATCTTTAGAACAAGGATTTTGTTAATCAAATGATGCTTATTTAGATTACGCACATCCCGTCATCAGTAAAAGACCTCACTCATTTAGTTGAACTTTATTTATATGGAAATAAACTGGCAACCCTCCCCTCGGAAATGGGATGTCTAGTCAATCTACAAACGCTGGCATTAAATGAGAATTCACTTACAAGCATACCAGACTCTCTAGCTGGTCTCAAAAATGTTAAAGTTCTAGATTTACGACATAATAAGTTAACAGAGGTAAAATGAAGAATTTCATTTGTTTATTTCACTATGATTTGTTTGTTTTCCAGATTCCGGATGTTGTCTACAAATTAACTTCATTAACTACTTTGTTTCTAAGATTCAACAGAATTCGGGTTGTTGGAAATGAAATACAAAATCTCACAGTAAGACTCTTGAATTTTACAATTAACTCCTACTTAACAAAATTTATTCAACAGAATTTAACTATGCTGAGTTTACGTGAAAATAAGATAAAAAGTTTACCTCCTGGTATTGGAAAATTAGTGAATCTTATAATGTTAGATGTCTCACATAATCATCTTGAGCATTTACCTGACGAGATTGGACACTGCGTTCAGTTGTCCACTTTGGATCTACAGCATAACGAGCTATTTGATATTTCAGAAGGAGTTGGAAACCTCAAGGCTTTAACAAGAATAGGTTTTAGGTAATTTTTTAAAATTTTGATTTAATGATTGATTTCCAATTTAATTCCTTTCTTTTTAGATATAATCGACTGACTTCAGTTCCAAAGTCACTCAGTAATTGCGTCAATATGGACGAGTTTAATGTCGAAGGAAATTCCATTTCACAATTACCTGAAGGACTACTCTCCAGTCTGCACAATCTTACAAATATTACTTTGTCAAGAAACAGTTTTACGGCCTATCCAACTGGTGGACCTGCACAATTCATAAATGTTTACTCAATCAACATGGAGCATAATCAAATTGATAAGATTCCTTATGGTATCTTCTCAAGAGCCAAGAATTTAACAAAACTGAATATGAAGGAAAATCAATTGAGTTCGCTTCCATTAGGTATTTTATCCATTCTTTTTGTCTTTATACATTCTGTTCAATATATATAAAATTCATCTAAACAGATATTGGAACATGGACTAATATGGTTGAGTTGAACTTAGGAACTAATCAACTCACAAAAATTCCTGATGATATTCAGTGTTTGCAAGCATTAGAAGTTTTAATTCTATCCAATAACTTATTAAAGGTAAACATTCTACACTTAATCTTTTCAAGATTTTTCTTAAAAGCAATTTTTTCAAACATTTTAGCGTCTCCCATCAAGCATTGGAAATTTGCGTAAACTTCGAGTATTAGATCTAGAAGAGAATAAATTGGAATCTCTTCCGAATGAAATTGGATTTCTTCGAGAATTGCACAAATTAATTGTTCAGTCAAATCAACTCACCAGTCTACCTCGTGCTATTGGGTAACTTATTTATTGCATATTTTGACTTGTAAATAATTTTACTTATTTGCTAGGCATTTGATGAGTTTAACTCATCTTAGTGTTGGTGAGAATAATTTAACGTGTCTCCCGGAAGAAATTGGGACTTTAGAAAATCTAGAATCACTCTACATAAATGATAACTCCAATTTGCATTCCCTACCCTTCGAACTGGCTCTGTGCACCAATTTACAAATTATGAGTATTGAGAATTGTCCACTCTCACAAATTCCTGTAGAAATTACTAGCGGTGGACCTTCTTTAGTCATTCAGGTAAATTTCACCATAATCAAATAATCTGATGTGTATTTAAATCTTGATTTTCTTTGTTTGTAGTTCTTGAAGATGCAAGGGCCATACAGATCCATGTGATTGTGATAAAAATTTAGTAACTGGTTACTGACTAGACTACATGTGCATATTTTTGCCCCCATTGGATATTTTTGAGGTAAATGAAAATTAAGTTGTGACGAAGGAGGAATCATGATACCTGTTGTTCGTCTGTGGTCCGATGTTAAAAATTGCCAAAATTTTAATTTAAGGATTCCAAGCACATTCCTAACCAAGGCCCAACTGATTCGTTAAACTTGAAAATCCCATTAAATGAAATTGGAATCGAATCTATAACTCCCCTCAACGTATAAATTATGAATATCCGAGAAGGATTTTTGTTTTTTGTTTGTTGTAAATCCCATACTTCCTCAGTATTTAACTATGATACATACTAGATGCCTTTCCTTTAGTTTCACCAACTAGCACATACTTAATTGTGATACGATAAGTTCATATAAATTATCGAAAAACAGAAGGCAATTGCAAATTATGTCGGCCTGGATTTTTTAGAATAATTTCTTACAACACAGATCACATAAGAATTAGACAGGAATTTTTATCTTTCTTGAGTGTTGCTGGATGTTTTTATCCAAATTGTAGATAGATTGTCCTTTAAGTTTCACGAATGGGACCTTCAATGATCTAACAAAGCTATCAAATTGATATTCGTCTGTGAGATAGAGATGCCAAGTTCTGAGCTCCTTTCTTTCCTAAATTAAGAAAATAAAACCTTTTATTATTAATGGAGTCATTAAATTTAGGAAAATTCAATAGTAAAGATGATGAATCCATTATAAAATGGTTAAGGAGCAATACAATACAACGTACTTGCTATTTTAACGAATAATTCCTTCGAAGTTTTCTTTAATTTAATTTTATAAATTTATTTTTAACTTTAGATTTTATAATAATCATAAAAAAAGGAAGACAGACAATGAAATAAAAATGTATTAAAGTTAATTTTGATTTGTTTTTTCTAAAATCTTTTAGTCTTTAATTAATTTAGTTTAGAAATTGGTTTTGAATATTAAATGGTTGTTTGATTATTCCATTCCATTTTTAAAGTTCTCAAATTGTTAATCTGTAATTTAATATTAATTAGACTGCTTCTAGTCCTTTTGTCTTTGTTATTATTTGTTCGTGTTTAATTTTAAGGAATAATTTTGTTGATTCTTTTACTGTTTTATAATATTATTTTTAATTTATTAAAACTTTTTTTCATGAGTAAGATGGACCAGGCAGAGTTTTTGTTAAAAATTCCAATTTCTTCAGTTAATCTTTTAAAACTTTTTACAATAATGTCTCTTTTTTTGACATTATGTTTGTTAAATTGAGGCTCAAAGACATCTTTATTATGAATTAGGAAATGAGTTAATTATTATATAAATAATTAAGTTGTTAAATGAAAGAATTAATAAAATCCTTTATTTCAATTCAATATTTCTCTCACCCTCTCCTTTTAATAAAATAACGGTGGTGTTAGGTAGGGTTCAATTTCTCTGTCTGTTGTGACTCATCACTTTCACATCATGGGGAAAAAAGAAAAAAAGATGCTCTTGGTTGGTTTAATAAAGTTGGAGAAAGGGAAAGCGGGGAAACTTTTGAGCAGAGATTTTACTTTCTACGAGAGAAAAAGCAGAGTTTGTTGGATCGATAAGCAAGAAAGAAGGATGATCATCTCACTTCTTCCGAAATCCGGTTTTTGCTTTTCTCCCCTTCCTTACGTAACATAACAGAACAGTCAATAAAAAGAAAAGTTTTCATTAACTTTCATTATTTATTATTCAATACAATGTTATTGTTCCAATGTCGTCGAACAAATCCATGAGGATGAACGTGAAGATGAACGATCAAGAAGTTGATGATGTTGCGTTTCTTACAGGTGAAATATACGATATAATAATCATATTCATAGGAATTAATAATCATCTTATTACTTTTCAGGAGAGGCCATGACGGCAAATAAGCGAGTTCTGTATGAAAGGGATCGAATCGCTGTTTGTTCTCAGAAGAGAGCCCTTGGAATAGCTCTTTTGGTCTTCTTTTCGCTTTTCTTAGTGGCACTTGTCATCGCCTTTGCAACACCTCTAAGTGGTTAGTAGTTACCTTTTGAAAAATTGTTTACATTAATTAATTTGAAATTAGAATTAAATATGACTCAAGAATATAATTATTTTTATTATTTTCTTTTCTTTATTTCAGGTTGTTCTTTAAATAGTGCATTGGAATTCGATGGATTGGGATACGATGAAATGTCAGATGCGGATAAATATATTCTTCCAAGTGGAGAGGAATACCCATGGAAAAATAATAGGCTTCCATCCTACGTTAAACCTCTTCGTTACACAATATCCATGCATCCTAATTTGACTACATTAGATGTCACAGGTAGGTCAACTCATAAAACAATGTTAATTTGTATAAATAGTTTCTTTCTTATTTTTGACAGGTTGGGTTGTAATTCACTTCATCGTGGAAGAAGAAACGTCTTTCATTGTGTTCCATGCTAAGAATATGAAAATTACTGAAAAATGGGTTAGAGAAGGCGTGGATGAATGGAGTTTGGATCCAGAAAAATTACAAAATATTTCCAGACTTTTAGAATTTCCACCTTACCAACAGGTTAAAGGAATTTTAATTTTTCTCAAAAATATCTCACTCTGTTTAATTTGAATTTACAGTGGTATTTAGAATTCAGCGATGGAAGTTGTCTCTACCCTGGAAGGAATTATTCTTTAGGAATACGATTCCAAACGAAAATTAGTACCGAACTTGAAGGATTTTACCTCAGTAGTTATGTCACTCCACAAGGAGAAAAAAGGTTATTAACCTTTACTTCTGAAAATGAGTTTACAAATGCTAATTTTCTAATCTTATTTTATA
This sequence comes from Friesea truncata, assembly GCA_034699725.1. NCBI lineage: Eukaryota > Metazoa > Arthropoda > Collembola > Poduromorpha > Neanuridae > Friesea > Friesea truncata. Next base: position 6,074 of record JAQGCN010000387.1, read on the forward strand.
GAGTTTTAGCTACAACACATTTTGAACCCACCTACGCTCGTTCTGCTTTTCCTTGTTTTGACGAACCTCAATTCAAAGCAACATTTAAAATGATCATCATCCGTAATCAAATGCATAAATCATTGTTCAACATGCCCATTAAAAAAATTGAAACAGTATACTATGGATATAATGTTGAACTGGTGGGTATTTATAATTTTGTTTGTTAATATTTTATCTAACTGTTTTATATTTTTAGTGGAGAGATGAATTTGAAGAATCTGTTCAAATGAGTACATACTTGGTTGCTTTTGTTGTCTGCGACTACGAATATATTAGCAATAGAACATCAAAATCTATTGAAGTTTCTATTCATACTCCACCAGGACTTCTGGGTCAAGCCAACTTTGCACTCCAAACGGCAGTAAGCCTTATGGATTTCTATGATGATTTCTTTGGAGTTCCATACCCACTCCCTAAACAAGATTTAATTGCAATTCCGGATTTTGGCGCTGGGGCAATGGAAAATTGGGGACTTATCACCTATAGAGAGACTTCGATACTCTACGATTCCATGGAAAGTAGCTCAGCCGCTCATCAATGGGTAGCTGTTGTTATTGCTCACGAACTTGCGCATCAAGTAAGGTGTTTCTTAATTCCTTTCCTGAAACCTTAATTAATTTTAATCTTCCTTACAGTGGTTTGGTAATTTGGTGACAATGGAATGGTGGAATGATCTGTGGTTAAATGAGGGGTTTGCAAGTTTTGCGGAATACGTTGGAGTTGATCATATTCGACCTGAATGGAAGATGATGGAGCAGTTTGTACTCGAGAAAACACAGCCAGCTCTTGCTCTAGATGCTTTGAGTAGTAGTCATGCTATTTCCGTATCTGTCCAAGATCCAAGGTCCATTGAGTCCATTTTCGATACAATTTCTTATAGCAAGGTAATTTATCATCACGCATTTTCGTTTTGAGCATAAAAATTAATTTTTTTTATATTTCAAGGGAGCTGCTATTCTTCGTATGCTTGAAGTTGTAATGGGAGAAGATGCATTACGCAGGGGTCTCATGGAGTACTTAAACAAATACAAGTTTCAAAATGCAAAAACTGACGATCTTTGGAGCGCTTTAAGTCATAGCACCAACTATTCTATTTCTGTTAAAGTTCGTAATTTATCAAACATTATTTATTTGCCTTATGTATTTCTACAGATTCGTGTGTATATAGATCATAATGGACTCGTGGACACTTCAAATGGGTTTTCCATTAGTTAGGATACGTCTCGAAAATCGAACGATAAAAGTTCACCAAGAAAGATTCATTTTACAAATCTTAGAATCTAATAGAACTGATGATTCTTATAAATACGAAGGGGATGCGAGTTGGTACATTCCATTGACATACATTACAGATTTAAATCCTACTTCAATGAAAATCGAATGGTTAAACACTACCCAAGAACGTAAGTTTGAATAAAAAGAAATTATATAAATATATTGGAAATATTATTGTATTTCAGATTCTATTGATATGCCATTCCGCGCAGACTGGATTAAATTCAATGTAAACCAAACTGGATTCTACCGTGTCCAATATGAAGGAAACCTATGGGACTCCCTTATTAATGTTCTCCTTAAAAATCCGTCTGCTTTTTCTCCAACAGATAGAGCCAATTTAATTGATGATGCCTTCACCCTCTCAAAGTAATTACAGTAAGTAGTAGTAGATGAACTTAAATTAATTTTTGTATTGTTCCAGAGCTGGAATTATTAGTGCTACAGTTCCATTAGACATGAGCCAATATCTTCTCAAAGAAACTGAATACGTACCGTGGGCTACGGCTTTGGAACATTTTCGATCATGGACTAAAGTTTTATATGAAAAACCAGCACATCGACTACTTTTGTCCTACATGCTAAAACTTTTGGATCCAATTTATCGGAATGTCGGGTGGTCTGATTCAGGTTCACACCTTACGAGGTACTTTTTTAATTCCATTTGTGTTATATTATTCATGAGATTTTTAATTATTTGGGTTAATTATAGATTATTACGTGGAGACATTTTGGGAGCTGCCATCCATTGCGACAACAAAGAAGCCATTCGGGAAGCCAAGAACAGATTTACAAGTTGGACTGAAAAAGGTGTACGAGTTCCACCAAATCTACGGGAAGTTGTTTATTCCGCAGGTTTGAATCAGTTTGCTTGCTAAAGACAGTATAATTCTTAAAATTTCTTCTTTTTCAGGTGTGAAGTTTGGAGGGGTCACAGCTTGGGATCACTGCTGGAATAAATATAACAAAACCCAAGTCCCTAGTGAGAAAAAGATTCTACTCAAATCAATGGGTTCTGCTTCTGATCCTTATCTCCTTCAGCAGTACGTTTAATATTTGAAGGATTTTTCTCATGTGTTGTATTTACGGTTTAATAATTTCATTAGATATTTGGAAGCCTGCCTGGACAGGGACAATGTTAGACCACAAGATGTTAGAACAGTCCTTGCTGTTGTAGCAGCAAATCCTGCTGGAAGACTTTTAGCCTGGCGTCATTTACGTGCACATTGGGATCACCTCCAGAGTGTTCTTGGAGAGGGTTCATTTACGATGGGAAGCTTAATCAGCGCAGTTGTCACTCATTTTTCCAGTGAATTTGATTACAACGAAGTAAATAATTTTCATCAAGATACTGAATTTTACGATAATTGATTTTCTCTTTCAAGGTCGTGAGTTTCTTTGCCGGACGAGATGTTGGCTCTGGACAACGAGCCCTTAATCAAAGTCTTGAAACCATCCAATTAAATATGTATTGGCTTGAGAAAAATGAAAAAACAATTGAAGATTGGCTACTACACCATTAACTAACTAAAGCTAGTTTTGGACCAATTAGCTTTTACGCCTGCCATCTTGAAATTTTTTCGCCAAAAGACTCCATCCAATTCCAACCCAAATCCTAAATTGAATTGGTATCACACTGTATTGTAGTGTAGTTTGTTAAAAAAGTTAAATTTTGCTCATGAAGCCAGGATTTCTATAACATGGCCTAACAAAATTCATAATTCTTTTGTTCGAATTGAATCTTTAAACTTTAAATTTTCTCTTTGTACCGAAGTGTGATTCCAATTCCAATCAGAAAAAACGGTAATTATTAGAAAAATAAAGTAAATATTTGATTAGAAGGGGCATAATCAATTAAAAAGTAGTATTATTTTGTCTATTACAAAATTAGTATTTTATTCCCTTATAAAATTTATTCTTGTGAAATTCAGAAATAAACTCTCCATATATTATAACTTTATTTGACAAGAATTTTGTTTTAACGTGGAAGGGCTTAAAGGGATAAATTAATTTAAAGTGTAAAGTGTTAAACCAGAAATTGTAATTATAACTAATTTAGTTTTAGTTACCAGCATCTGGATTTTTTTTGAGGATGACGAAACCTTCAAGAATTGGAGATAGTGTGATATATTCATCCGTGGCTAACTCAGCTCTCTCCCCATGTCCGAGTAGTACTGGAGTTGTATAAGTTTGGAAGCCTGTGATAGTCTTAGGACGCCCTGCAACACCAACAGTGTCTACAGCTTGACCAACTCTTACAGAAACAGGGAGTGGTTTTAAGTTTTCATCAAATGTTGCCAACATTCGTGGATTGATGGCAGTAGCGAGACAATAGAGCATGTAATGTCCTTTTCCCAAAATTAATCCTCGAACATCCAGGAAGGCAAACAGAGTTGAGAGTAGACCAGCAAGTGCAACTGGTGAAAGGAGTTGTCGATCAGAATGAAACGGAACTAATCCAAGGGTGCCTTTGCCTAAGTGCACCAGTCCTTGAGCAATTCGTACCATGAAAAGGCTGTTGGAATCCTTGGCGTGAAATTGAGAAAGTTGACGGAGCATTGCAGCCACTCGTGCATTGTTTGTTCCAGCTCCAACAATTCCCATTGCAAATATTGAATTGAGAGCCACTTCGACATCCGCATCGTGAGAAAATTTGCTTAAGGTATCCAAAACTGTCAACCGTGGATTAGAAACGGACAGTAGTGCAAGTGCTAATGGAACGGTCCGACGGACTGGTGGATCAGCATAACGCATAAGATGCCCAAATGCACGGAATGCCATATCCGTTCCAATATCTTCTCCTAGTGCGACTATAGCAATTCCTAATGTTGCAACTTGTTGTTGAGATTGCCAATCGGGAAAAGGACGAGGTCCTTCAGAAGCTGCAATTCCAGCCAACAATCTATCCTTTGGTCTGTCTTTATCTTTATCCTTACTTGATTTTTTCTTATCTTCCTTCGTCTCGATTTCAATTTGTTCAAAGTGCTCACCAGTAATATAAAGTAGTTGTTGGATTACGAGGACATTTCCAGTACCGGCATAAGAGCAGACGTTGACAAGAAGTTGTGCCATACTTGCGTATTGTTTCCAAAGAACTGCTAATGCTGCTACAACAGCTTCAGATTGTTTTTGTCTTCCTAAGCAGCAAAGTGCAAGCCCAAGGGCAAGATATCTTGCGTTACTTTCAACTAATTCTGCTGGTGAACGATCCATAAGACATTGAAGGATGCTTGTTGTAACTTCTGAATTGCAGGTTCCAACAGATACTAAGCCCAATGCAAGAGCAGCCAATCCTTTTACTTCAAGTGTTCCTGGTTCCATTAAAACTGGTTGTAGAATAGAGATAATGTCTTCACGATTCGTTCCAACGTAAGCTAAGCCAAGTCCCAAAATTGCACCAATTCTCATAGTTTGACTTGGATTTGAGACATAATCAGACAGTAGAGCCAATGCTGGATCACATTCATTTCGTACTCCACAATTTACAATTCCACAAGCCAGAAGAGCTCCCGCTTTGATGTAATCTTCAGCTGAATACAAATATTTATCAATCTGTCCAAGTCCACCATCAACATCCCAAAGTAGAATCAGTCCAAGTGAAGCTGTGGCACTTAACATTCCATGTTCTTTGTTTTTATACAACCATTTGTTTCCGTCTTCAGTCAACAATTTATCTCGTCCAAAACCAGCGTTGACAAACCCCGAGACAAAGGATGCTGCCAAATTCTGACGAGCAGAATCAACTTGACTCCCAAATGCTTGACGTCCACCATCTTTTTTTAAAATGCAAAATTAAACAATGACACAAAATAATTCAGAATATTTCATTATAATTACCTAAATGTGTTTTATAGACTTCATCTGGGGTCTTTGGTTCTAGAATATCCAACTCGCGTCCTAATGCCAAAAAGTTGACATTAAGTAGTGTGTTTGTTACGATGTCATTTAACTCTGCTTGATTTGAGACGGAGTCAGGGAATTCAACATGAATCTGATAAAAGAAAATACACATCAAGTTTTAGTTTATCACTCACTTCTGATTTTTATTGTATATTTACCTGTTGTCGGCCAATCATAAATGCGAGTTGCTTTCTCATGATTGGATCTGGACAGCTGCTCACAATTCCAGCAACTTCATTTGTATCATTTAGTTGAAGAGCAACGCGAAGAGCTTGTGGCCATTGTTGGAATTTCTGGTAGATTTTCAATACATTCTTCAGAAGGTTCACGTTTTCTGGATTAGGGACGTAAGGGACACAGCTTACGAGATACTGGGATACTCGTTGATGATGTTCATCTTTCACAGCTTCTTCAAGGATCTCAAGATGTTCCAATTCCATAGCCAAGTCACACGCTTCAGCTTCAGCATTATGATCCAGATTGTATGGTATAATTTCTCTCGCTAATTTCACCATAGCTTCCTTGATTTCTGGCTTGAGTGGACCATTTTCAAAGACAGTTTTACCCTCGTCCGTACCATTAGTTTGAATTGGCGGATTCCTACAAGAAAATGTTCAATTATTGTATTAATTTTTTTAAATAAAATTACTAACTACCATTCTTGTGAAATCTCTCCAGCCAAATGGCGAACATATTCATGGCCCCATTCCCCAATTTCTCCTTGTGCTCCAAGAATTTTATATTTTAAGCATTCCCTTGTCTCGCTAACAGTCATTGCAATTACTGAAACCACATCGGCACAATTATTCTTGACAGAACCTTCAGGAAGCTTTTCGTAGATTTCTTTAAGTGTGTCGAAGTGCTTGCTGAGAAACTTTAAAGGTTTTGGAACTGAAGTCATTGAGGTTGTTGAACTCTTTATGATACTTCGAAGAGAATTCAATGATTCGTTGTAAAGCTCAGCATTATCTTCCTTCAATCGTTCAACAAGCATTTCCAAATCAGCCTAAACATACAAATTTAACAATTAATTCAATGGTGACTAATTAAAATCTGTGTAGAATCAAAGTTATTACCTCCTCTGTATTTGCCATTTTAACACAAAAAAACTATCGACGAGTTAATTAATTGGCTTGAATAAAAATAGGGAAAACTGGACTGGATTAAAATTCGTTGAATTGGATAGAATGAAACTCCTACAGGCTTACAGGCTACAAAAGAGTAAATGATCAAAAGTAAATTGTTAATTTGATGTTTAAATTAAAATTAATAAATAACACTCCAGACTCCACTCTTTCTTTAAAAAAAATTGTTACCGCACCGGTATTCCTCTTTCATACACTCAGATTTGCAAATTAAATTGCAAAAGCAGAAGAAACACAAGAGAAATGTTAATGCAATGTCATTCTCATTTCTCATTCAGTCTCAGCTACGCTTCGTCCCGCAAAATGTCATTCAATTCCCAACTTTATTCATCACCAAACTTACAAAAAACGATTAGATAGCACCAATAATTATTAAAGTTTAATTTTTTTTGAAAATACAATATTAATTGTTTTTATTAAATTAATGAAATGCAATAACGATTAGATAGAACCAATAATAATTATTAAAGTCTAATTTTTTTGGAATATACAATATTTATTGTTTTTATTAAATTATTGAAATGTAAATTATAATAGAAACACTTCGTGAAGAGTCTAATTAGTTTTCATTTCAATCTTTAAAAGACGTAATTAAATTATAAAAGATATATAATGATAAAAACTTCATTGATATTTTTTTGCATATTTTCTGGCCACATCTTCTTAAATAACTCAATTTTACTGTTTCCGCCAAGCTCAACTCACACCAAAAAATAATGAAAGAGTAGGTTGCTTTTAAAACAATACAAGAAGCGACTGAAAATAGGAATAATTTAATTTTTAATGTTTTGGTTTGAATATCAAAGTAAATTAATCATTATAATATGCAAGAAGTCTATACAATGGATAAATAATATAATGTAACTTATTAAAATATTAATTTACTGGACAGTTGTGAAAATTAAATTAAACAATTTGGAAATAAATTGAGGAAATTCCAACACGTAGTCCACTTTCACTAATAAATAATAATGGACTTTATGATCTGATCAGTTCGTGAGTTATTTATTATCATAAAACGCAAGACATGTCCATAAGAGACAGTATAGTAATGTCATTGAATTTCAAAACACCACTTTCACCACACTCACCCAGCACCAACGGAGAAAGTAATCTTGAATGAATTTGCTTTGATCTTTTCATAATAACACTATCTTGGATTTTTAGAATGGAATTTCAAATTGGTATATTTACATAATGTGGTGACCATAATATAGTAAAAAAAAATAATCATCTAAAACAATGCTGGAGAAAATAATTTGAAAATATCTTTGGGTTCTAAGCGTTTTAAATAATATCGCATGTTTTTATTCATTATTTAACACTTATGGCCACTTCTGTTGTTCATTTTGGTTAACTTTGAAGCCTACCATCGTTTGGGTTCTTAACTTCAATTATGGCTTACAAATCGTAAATCTGAGGCATAAGTAAAATGTACAACTAAGTTTCCCGTAGTAAACAATTGGTTGAGTAGAACTGTAAAAAGTTTATAATTTCCCTCAATATGTATTGGAAGATAGACCTAGGTTTGCTATTTTTTTTCCCGCCGGGCGCCAGAAAATAAATAGCCGTTCGGCAGATGTGTGCCGCAAAGTAGTGTTAACGCCTGAAAATAATTTTCTTTTTATGGGAAGTTCTTAATAATGTTAGGTAAAAATTAATTTAATTGTACTCGCCCACTTTTACCTAACATGAGAATTAATCCCACCCCTTATTTTGTAAAATGATGAATTCATTAATTATTTTCTGACGGTAACACGACTTTGCGGCTCAGATCTGACAATCGGCTATATTTTTTTTGGCGCCCGGCGGGAAAAAAAATAGCAAACCTAGGTCTATCTTCCAATACATTCCCTCAATTCCCTCAATAAATCATACTTTCTTTTTTATTGTTCTTTATTATAACTTTCTCCCTTTAAAAGTTATAAAAGCAGCAAAAGTTAAAACACAAGTCAAAGTTGTAAAGATTGTGTGTGTGTGTGTGTGTGTAGTACATTTTTATTTAAGAAAAATATAGCTTTTCTATTGTATACCCTAAAGTTGACAGGGTAAAATTAGACGTCGCATGACCAATGTTGACTCGATTAATTACAAGAAGCTTTTGATAACTTAAGTTAATAATGAAGAACCATAAATTCAGAATACTTTTACTTGAAATTAGTGATGTTTCAAAAACTTCCCCATTTGAGCTAACTACAACATTGCATTTCACGGAAGTTTCCGTTAAGTCCAAAGTGACGCGTCGTAAATTTGTTTTAATTGCAAAATATTTTTGAAAATTTTTGTCATTTTACCCAACCCCTCTGCTAACCTTTTCAAAGCTTGAAATAAAAGGAGTGAAAGCGTTGAGTAGACTTTATCTTAACTTGTGAGAGTGGTTAATTATCCTACTTACTCCTTTTCTTTTAGAGAGAAAGTTATATACGCCTCAAAAACTTTCCCCCAAACAGAAAAAAAATGACTCAGATGGCTTGCTTGCGATGTCTGATCTAAATTAATTTACTTCAATTAATTTTTTTAGTAGTGGCATAAGTAGTGAAAATTGAAAAAAGGATATTTGTCTCGACTTTTGCCCCTGAATTTGTTTTAAATAAGAATTTATTTTAAAAGAAAATGCCTCGTCTAAAAAAAAATTTGAACACAACTAGGTAGCTGAAAGAAAGTATTGCTGACAAAATTAATGACATTTTAAGGCCTGAATCGAATAAGACATTATTTTAAAACTGTTAATTAAAAATTCAATTTAGAATCTTTACCTGCTGTGAACATCTGGCTCTGTTATTAAGATCTTTTATTGGAAATTATTAAATCATACATAGATATTTCAATTAAATAATGAAATTGAATTACGTTTCTCGGGATCATGATCTCATTGAGTAACCTCAAATGAAAACGAATGTAATGGCAATGGTACAGATTAGAACAAACAATGTCAAAGGAAGGTATAGGTATTATGAGAATAATAACAAAGTGAATTTAATATTAATTTCCTAGTTCTCTTTAATTCCTTTACATCCTTCTTTGGATCTTATTCAAACAAAAACATTCTCGATAAATGAAATTCTGGTTTCTGGAATAAAATTAGTTAAAACGAATAATGATTGGCAGGGGGCCAATAATACTGAAATCATTCTCAGGAAACGGAATAAATAAGAATATTAATTATTCCTACTTCTTTTCTTTAATCTTTTCAAAATAAGACGCGAATTTTCAGAGTTAGATAAAAAGAAATAAAACTTTATTACCTTTTATTACATTTTGTTCTAAGAATTGTAAGCTATTTACTTATTTATGAATTGTATGAATTATTTATTATTTTGTAAATATTTCTATTAAATTTCTGATTTTTCTATCAAAAACAAGAAAATTGGCTGGGATTTTATATAAGCAATACATTGACGCTAATGATTATATGAATATAATAGTGTTAGGTATAATAAAAATAAGATTGAAGGAATTGAATTGATGTGATTGGTTACAATGATTTGAAAGAAGTGTCTAGATTTTGTTTTTAATGATTGGTAGAAGATGACGTTTTGTCTGTCATCTGTATCTGAAGAGATATATTTATTTCAGATCTTCATTGTTTTGGAAACTTTTGTTTGAGATCAACAAGGCATTACTGAATAGGAGGTGACGGAGTTATCATGAATAAAGTTGAGAATTGAATGGTTTCCGACACATTGAGGAAGAAAACTTGATTAATGGTAATTTGGATTACTTTAAGAAGAAATTAATTTGAATTGCCTCTTTAGTAAAGGAAGTTGGTATATCTTATTATTTATTTACATCTTTGCCTCCTTTCTTACTTTATTACGTATGGTTAAACTTCATTTTCACTCTCTGAGCTATTTATGTGGAGAAAGGAAGAGAAACTTACTTAAGAACCATATCCCCCTCCGGATCTGTCTTCTTTAACTCTGACGATTATTAATCACAACAACTTATTCCGTCTTCTCGAATTCAGCACAGAAATACTTTAAAACAGAGATCACGAATCATGTATTTGAATAATCGTAATCCCACAAATAACATGGCGAATTCCAAGAACTTTACCATTATTAACCACGTCTAAATTACTTTATTAACACCATGAAAATAATCTTTGTAACATCATTTTTATTTTTAGAATACAAACTACTGTTAATTTTTTATTTTGTTGATTTCTTTAAATTAACCTTATATACTGCAGCATAATTTTACAATAACCAAAGTATTATTAACTTAATATTTCGTCAAACCAGACTAAAAAATTTTATTTTCTTGTCAATTATAAATTAAATGCAATTTACAACAATATAATCTTAACAAAGTCTAGATAATCAAAATATTGTATGACACAAAGCATGTAAAATAAAAACCTGAACATTCTTCTCCGAGGATATTCAGTCAAAGTTATAAGGATGTCTTTGGAATAACTATGTATAAATCTTTTTCTGGTATTCTGAAGTTTTTTATTTTATTCTTAAGTCAATTATTTTGCAGCACCACTTTTTCTCATTGATCATATTAATCACACTTTGTTGGCATCAATCTATTTTGTAGCACGAGAAATTCATTTCTTTGTCAATAAAAATTTATTTCAGTGTATTTCTATGAGAAATATCTCCTTGTTAAAGGGTGAGCGTATTTCCAAAAATTCAACCATTTAGTGGGATTCAATGCTTGTATCTTCTTGTATATGGACTTCCACTTGATTAGTTGCTGAGGAATAACGAGCGGTCCCCTCTTCATAATTGACTGATACATTTGCAGCAGCTTGAGAATTAGATGTTTGTTCTTCAATTGTTTCTAAAACAGCAGGAGGAAGTCGAGATAACGGAAGATTTACGTTACTTCCTACTGCTTGAGAAACGGAAGAGGTCGGAAGGAAGGATTCTTGCACTGTCTCGTTTCCGTTACAAGTTCTTTCTGAAAGTAATCGACGGCATTTTGTTGTACTTGTCGTCTTCTCCTTTTTACAACAAGGACCATGTCCAAGAACAGATCGAAATTCTTTTCTGAATACCTCGTTCAAGAAAGCATACTGAAAAGAAAACACATCGTTTCATCGCTTAAGGTCATAAAATCATACGCCTTTCAACCTTCCGTTATTGAAAGAACCTAAGAGCTCAAAAGCAACAACACTAAAGTGTGTAGTTACAACGCGGAAAGGAGAACTTTATACTCATTTTTCCTTGTCAAAGTAAACTTTTTCTGCTATTAATTTTTACATGCTTTCTCTCGCCTTAAGGCAGGTATTATCTGCCATTTAATATTAAGCAACAGACAGCATTTGTTAATACTTAATATGTGGTTTAATGTGTTCTTTCCTTTCTAAGCTACAAAGAGAAAATAAGATTACTTATGCTTTGTAAGCAGTAAAATTCAATAAATAAATTCAACATAATAGGAATAGGAAAAAGGGAAAGTAGTTGTAATCTGGTGATTTAAAGCTCTGAAATGCGTTTTCTGTGTTTTTAGAAAGAGAATTTGTAAGTAATCCGTGTCATGTAAATGAAATATATCCATCAAGCTTTCTCTCAATAGTAAAAGCAACGTGATATAAATTGGAGTAATAGTTAGTCCAATAAGCACATTTTGACGTGTTTTCTAAATTTCATGCTTACAAAACTTAATACTCATATTTTAAATTAGGTGAAAGTAAAAGAGAAAGTTCACTAACAAAAAGAGTTATTTAAGTAATTCTGTTGATTTCATTTTAAGTTTAAACACTTTTTCAAAAACAAATAAAACACTCAACGATTCAAACCCATATAAATAAAATTTTCAACATCTTCCCAGCAGTTCTTTAAGAGGCTTATTTTTTTTCATGCTAATTAGCTTTTGACATCTTAAAAATATTTTTACCAAAAATGGATTGTAGCATGTTGATGACATTGCTATGGCATGTGCAATGAAGAAGCAGAGATTGTAGTGTATCCATTCTCCGACTCCTTCGTGAAGGTCGTCTAGTAAGTTGACAAGGTTAAGTGGTAGCCTAGAAAATTTAATAAAATTAGAGTTGTAGTTCACAGAGATAATTTGATCGCTACACTCCTTCCTGCACAGAAATTTCCAAGTAATGAGTATTATATTTTTATACTGTGCTCTTACAAAATATATGCCGCCCCTTACGACGATTATGAGTACCCCATTCTGTTGTTAAGCATTACAGGAACCAGCACCAGCAGCATATGAAACTGGATCGTGCCGTGAGTTGCCGAAATAGTAAACTAGCTGCCTCAAATTTATTTTATGTTACTTGCCTGATTGCCGTAACATCACAACATTATTGTGAAGCTTGAGTTACATTTTTACTGAAACTCGATCCTTAATGCTTCTAAGAAAAGAATTCATTGAAAAAGTCTTTATTGTTGTTTAAGAGGATGCTGATTTTTCAGTATCACATAAATAAATGTTGTGCATGCACAAAAAGCATTCGATTACAACAATAATTGCGATCAATTTTTCCTTAATTTACTGTATCTGTGACATTGCGACACTGTGATCATTACCACACGTGTATCACGTTTGATGAAAACTGATATGAGACTTTAAATTTTTGGCAATTATTTTCAAGATTTTTTTAAAGCTTCTAACCAGTTGAACTAACTTGTAATTTTAAAGGTAGAAGGTGGAATAAATTTGTTTTGTTTTTAACAAGAAGTTATACTACCAGAATTATTTCTGTATTTACACAAGAAGTGTGTATTCTTCTAAGACAATAATAATTAATAATATTTGTAATTAGATTCATTCGTTAAATTGAGTTACAGTAATGATCTGTAATAGAACCCACAAAGTAACTAATACTAACCACGAAAAGTTCTTCAAATAATCTTTGCTTTGATTTTAATGATGATTTTAATTATCAGGGCTACATATAACAGGATAGGAATTATAATACCACAAGTCCTCATTATGAATATTCATTCTAGTATTTTTAATTTTGTTAAGCCTTAAGATATTAATAATCCGAATGTGCTTACTGGATGAGTATTGTTGGTCTCAAATAAATACTTACTATTAAAACAAGTCTTTGGAATATCAAGTTTACGAGTTCATTAACCAAAAGGGTTTATTTACTTTTTATTCCCGGACACCGTAAAATGATCCTCTTCACGGCTCTATACAAAGATTCTGATGATCCAGTAATCATCCTAACTCCAATAAACCTGAGAGCTCAACTCTCCATTAAAAACGACGCCACATTCGAGTGTTACAACAAGATCAAGGGAAAGAGGCTGAAACATGAGTTCTCACTTATACTTTATCAAGAGGTGGACTGGCCTAATCCCAGGAAAAGATCGTGATGTGACTAGAAAGCTATAAAATCACCATTTACTTTGTCTCCTTCCTTTCTCCTGTTTCATCAATCAGTCTCCATGAGTTTAGAAGGCCTCAATGCAATGATCTTATCCACCATAGACTACCAATAAATTTACTTAACTCCTTTAGGAGTGCTTTTACTCTTAAATAAACTCCCTAGAATGAAAACGAAAATTTCTGTACAGAAACCTAAAATCCTAAACTATAAAGCTTTTAAACTTACCATGAAAATCCAAAAAACGCCACCATCTGAAAAAAAAATGAAAGCGATTGAGGGAGGACCTTAATTGAAAAGCGCTTAATTACATGGAGAAAGTGGAAAGTATTTTACCGCAATCAACATTCGATTCGTCCGTCGCTTCCTCTCTTTCTCCAATTCTTCCTTTTTACTGTTCTTGGAACCTGGTTTTGACTTGGCTCTTGACTTCAATTTCAGACTCACCCTCACGTAACAGAAAGAGATTATGGCAAATGGAATGATAAATTGACTCACGGCTGTACACCAACTAAAAACTTGTCTGATTCCTTCTGAAGGCCAAGCCTGGATAAATATGAATAAAAAGGAGATGGAAATCATAAAAGTCTTTTTACCAATAGTAAACTTTTATTCCATTTTTTTTTACTTAAAATCTTTAGTTTCATTTCTATCAACTTTCTCTTTCCTCATTAATTTTTAATAAAGGAAAAAGTACTCGTCCAATCTACCGAAACAATTCATTCATAACAATATTCAACAATATTCTCCTCTCACATCTTCAACAAAATTCTTGGCTTAAGAAACTCCTCTTCAAGGTGTTTTGAAAAAAATCTTTAACTAAATCGGTCCTCAAGCGAACGTTGAAGCAGGTCTCTGATTACATTCTCTATTGATCTGCAGAGAAGCGAAAAAAAATATTACATAACTTTTATTCCGTGAATATTAGCAAGAGAAATTAAAATAAACTTTTATTAAAAGTTAAAAAAAACACCCTTGTGCTTGTATAAAAGTTTGAAATATTTTTTCTACATTTTAATGTTAACTTTTTATAGAGTGAAATGATTAACAGAAATTCGTTAACCCTGAGTCGGGCTAACTTTTAGCATCATTTTTCTTCCCGTAACAAAATTTAGGTTCATCCTGCCATCAAAGCTCTCTTCCCGGAAAAACGATTTTTTGGAAAGGGGAAAGTGCAAATTAAATCAGAACGTCCATTACGTTTGCTTTTAACTATGTTAGTAGTCTCTGCTTTTTCCGTCAATTAGACACAAATTAATCTTCCCTGCTTTCTCCTTCTTAAATTTTTTTTTCTTTCTTCTTCACACTGTGGATTAGAAAATAACGAAAGCTACTTTGTGTGATCCTCCCTGTCTGTCTATCTTGGGCAACGAAAACTTAAAAGAAATTTCTGTTCAAGATACATATAAAGTTAAACAATTTTTATTCTGACATTTAATTCATGTGGTGCTTTTTGGGGTCAAGCAAATTGGACGAGACCGCTGACTTCTTATTCGACCGTTCGGCATTTTCAAGTTTTACTAAGGATTGTTTTTAAACTTTTGCGTAAATCTGTTTAGTTTTATTCAGAAAACGTTCGAATAATCGCCAAATCTTCTGCCAGAAGTCAAATATACCGTTCGAACCTAGTTAGTTGAGGTAAAGAGTCAAAGCGTTGATAACTTCGTCCATATGACCTAAAGTCAATCATTTTGAGTAACATTGTTGACAGTTACGAGTTTCTGTCGCTACTTCTGTACACCTTTTTCATTTTTATTTATTCTTTTTCTAATGATAAGTTTACGCTTCTTTCTTTCTCCTGCCAAGTTTCTGCCTGAGTCAGATGCGAAATGTTAATCAATCAAAAATTCGGAGAAGAGAAAGTTTTATCCTTAAAATCCTCATTCTGTGAGAAGATGATGAGAAAATACGATAAATAAAGAGGATGTGACATTTCTAGCATATACTCCAGAGCAAGACTAGACTTTTAGTCTATTTCAAAGAACTTGTATTTATTCGCTTTCTCTTAAATTTCTGGAGTCCTGCTTTCCTTCCAAATGCCCCTCACCCTCGATTTATAAGTTATTTGTCTTCATTTCCTTCTTGTCTCTGTTGTTTCCTTTTTCTCATTTCAAAAGTTCATGAGGAGAGACTTCATTTCGATATATTTCAGTTTAGATTAAGGGCAACACGTTTCCAAATGCTTTTGTGGCCAGAAGGAAAGCAGTGGCTAAGTTGAGAAAGTCCAGGGAACTTTTTCCTCGTAAAGTGGGCTTCTAAGTAAAGTAAAAGTTTTCTCGAAGGCCTTCTGCCTAACTTAACGAAGAACTACGATATTTACGAAGGAAATTATATTTGATAATAAATTGTCTATTGATCAAAAAATGAGAAAAATATACCTATGTTTTCGATCCTAATTTTAAACTAATTTGAAGTAGTGAAGGTGTGTTGCTTGGTAACTCCCAATTTTATGGAGTAGGTAGTAAGAATAATGATCGTTATTCAATTCTCTTTCTTTCCTTTTTCCAATTCATTCTGCTAAAAAACGAGTATTTCATTTTTGAGATTACTCTAAGAGAAAAGGAAGAGCCCTTTGAAGAAGATTCCCTTTCTTTTAATTTCAACTTATTGAACATGGAAAGAGGAATAATGCGTGGCAGGCAACCAACAACTTTCTCTTCTTCCTACTTTCTTTTTGTAGCGTTGTTCTCTTCCTAGAAAAACTTTCAAAAACCACAGGGAACAATAAGAGTTTTATACGACAGAATTATAACCACAGTGTAATCACATAATTATCAAAGAACTCTTAAAAAGTTTGACCTAGCAAGAGAGAGAGAGAGCGTTCTTAAAATAAGCTCTTGAAAATCTTAAATCCTTACGGAATTTTAATAATGTTTGCTTTGACAAGCGAACTTAAGACTTAAAAAAAAACTCGCTAATTAGCAAATAACTCTTTAATGCTATACGAACACCTAGTGTTTTCTTGGCGTAACACCATACTCTAAGTAGAAAGTACTTTGGGTAAAAGCGTTTCTCTTTTGTCATCCGATTTTAAGAATTCCCGGAAGCTGTTCTTAAGTTCAGATTCATACCGCTGTATTTGCCATGTTTTTTAAAACTAATCTCAGTACTACAAGGCTGGTATTCAATTTGATAATTGGAATAATAAACTAAGAAACACAGAGATTGTTTTTCACGCACGGTAGTCTTTTGAAAATTTAAAGAAACTACATATTGAATTAAACATAGTTTCATGCAATGCTACCATTTTTGCATTATACACGTAGTTTAAATTCAGGATATCAAAAATTATCTTTCCAGATACGTTTTTCTAAAAAAAAATAAAATAAACCCTTCCAACCAGGGGCGAAACAAAGTAGCGAAAGCAACCGTGATTGACCCGTCCGTCCGTCGTTAAT
>JAQGCN010000388.1:0-23124 GCA_034699725.1 Friesea truncata
ACGAGACGAGACGAGATAGGGGTCATCTCGTCTCGCGAGACGAAAATCTGTCTCGTCTCGTCTCGTTACCAAGCCTACTTTTAGTTTTCTGATTACTTTCTCATCATAATGTAGAAAACAAACCGGTGAATGAATTCAAAAAATTAAGTTATATAAACCTTGTTCTTCAATCAATAATAATGATTTTTAGAAGAACTTTTAAGGGAAATTGAAAAAAAATAGCTTAAATTTATAAATAACCATTATTAGATTTTAGGTACGAATTAATTTATGTTCCATTGCATACTCAATATGGTACTTTATTATAAGTAAATAAATTTTGTAAAAAATAAAGAAGTAAATTTTATAAGTAGTAAGAGAAATAATTTATTAGTTAATTAAAAATTTGTGGATTTTAAGAAAAAAGTTTTAAAATGTATTTCTAATCTCGATAATTTCAGCATTGCTTTTTCTTTTAGATTTTAAAATTTAATATTCAGGTCTCATGCATGTGCAAATAATAAATTATACAGAGAAAGATCATGAGTTCTGAAATGTCATTTTATAACTCACTGCTGTGCTGTGAAAAGTGAAAATAGAAAACTTTCTCTTCGTCACCTTATTCCGTTAAAAGAGAAGAATAATTCATTTTCCTTCTTCGATTTATTCTATCAAAATAAATGAAACTTTCTCTTCTATTCCCATCATCATCATCCCTCCCCTTGCTTTCCTGTCTGCTCAGTTCAGTTAATAGAACATCAACTTAAACTACAGTTTTGAATCTCATTATCAACTGAAAGCGTATTCAATTTCAACCAAGCAGACTCTGACTATGACTCCGTCAAGAGTTAAAAACTTTATCTGGCTTTTCAAGACTTATTTCGATTTCTAAATCCAATCCGCCTGTTTTCTTTTGCCTTAAATTATTCACATACAACTTTCATTTCCAACCCCGATTGGTTAATTATTTTTTTTTCTCCTAATTACTATTAATTTAATATATTAACTTCAACGTTTCTTTACATGTTTTTCGGATCTTTCGAATTAATTTTAAATATTATACTTTATTAATTATTATTGTTCATCGAAATGAAATATTTACTTGATACTTTTCTAAAGGTGTTAAGAAAGAAAAAGTTCTAAGTGAAAGTCGGATTTTCCATACTTTCTCTAGTTTTGCTCAAAATTTGCTAGCTTGAACGCACCCTTTTCTTTAGAAAGTGAGATAACTTTTCTAGAGAAAAAGTTCAGATGGCACTTAATGTTTCGACCCCCAACCACCATCAACATAATAAACTCACCCTCCGTTATTACACAAACTTAGATGACTTCAGCAACTTTATTTTAATTTACTAAATTTTATTATGGAATTCATCTCATAATTTTTTGTAATTTAAAATTTAAATCTGAAAATAGCAATCTTCATTTCTTTATCGAAGTTTTTACGAAAATATAACCTGAGTTTTTTTCTGTCCGAATATTTTTGAGTTGAATCATAACAGATGGAGACTTTGTCTTCAACCCCTTAATCCATGTTTATTTTTATTGAGGCCATAAAGTGGTTTTTAGTTTGCTCAAAAATTTTCATCAATTAAAATTGGATTGAAATGTATCGCTGCGTGACACAATTTGCTTTTGAAAAAATTATTTCGCATGTATTTAAAATTGATAATAATAAATTGCATTTAAATATCAGTAAGACTATACATATTTTTTGTAAATTGAAAAGATTATTGACATAAAGGAAAAATCTAAGGTAGTTACTTACTATCAAATCTAAAACTAAAAACAATTTGATTATTTTGAATAGATTGTTAAATGTAACTACAATAAAAGTTTTAAAATTAAATTATCTCAATACTTATACATATTTATTGCAATTACATTTAATAATAAATGTGATTATTCAATAGAATTTGTTTCTTCACTAAATATTAATTTAGTTGGATTCATATTTATGATAAATCTATTTGTTTGAATAAAAAAAAATTTAATTCAGTTTGAAATTAATACGTAAAGGTTTGAAATATAATGTTTCTTACTAAATTACATAAGAAGTGTATAAGATTAGATTTTTATTTAATTTATTCCTTTTGTTATTTATACGCTATATATTGAAATTGAATAAAAGTCAAGTTGTGTTTCTTAATCTGAATTATTGTGTTTGTCAATAGATGCGGATAATAAGGGTTCTTAGTGTC
The DNA here is from genome assembly GCA_034699725.1 of Friesea truncata. Taxonomy (NCBI): domain Eukaryota; kingdom Metazoa; phylum Arthropoda; class Collembola; order Poduromorpha; family Neanuridae; genus Friesea; species Friesea truncata. The sequence goes on from JAQGCN010000388.1 coordinate 2,181, forward strand.
AAAAGAATTGAATTTAGTTGGATGATGATACGCGACTTCCTCTATCCAGGTCTCTAAATTTACTTTGTCCATCATCAATGGGAAACCGGCCGCATTCGTCTGTAAAATTTGTTCTTTTGATTTCAAACGAGTAACGTCTTTTCATAGAAGTTTCAGCTCCAAAGGATCCGAGATTTAAGAATCAATGACTCTTCATCTGGCTTGTGCTCTTGTTGTGAGCCAAAAATGTCATTTAATGACACTAAAACCTTTTCATGAACCGCTCATTATACCTCAGCTGCTTATTTCTTTTCTCACGAGCGAGTAAAATTTAAGAAATATTCAATAGTGAACCCTTGATGATGATAATCCAAGCAGAATTATTTCCATTTACAAAGAGATAAACATCATGAGAAATAAATTAGATCACATCGAAGAATTGACTTTATTTTTTTTGGATCTATCGAATATATTTGCCTTATTTTAATTTTGGGTGTTCATAAGTTAAAAATTCTTTGTTAACCCTGATGACAACCTGTGTAAATTCCTTTGAATTTAAAATTAATCAATTGAAGCGTAATAGAATTTTTTGATTTGAAAACCAGGTCCTCTGAGATATTCCTGTGAAAAAATTGTACAAAGTTAGGCTAAGCACATGGGAAATGGAAGGGAAAGTGATATAAGGGAGGGTTGTATTACAATTTGTCGACTACAAAGGATTCCCCTCCTCATAAGATATCATATCCTTCCTTTGACAGAATTTGTAAGCGTGTCAATTGATTGGATGTTTTTAGAATTTACTCGACCAGAAAGTTGTTCTTTTCTTTTCAAGTCGCTAAATGCTCAAGGATTGCCTTCAATCTTTTAGAATGGAGCTTCTGTATTTATTTCCTTTTTTTGAAATATCGTTCAATGAAGAAAGCTGACGGTGATTCAATGGAGAGCGAGTCCATTCCACTTTTCAACTAAGCTAAAAGAACCAGTCTTCAATTTACCCGTAACCAGAACCAGATGGAATTTTTTTCCAATTTCATTTTCATTCTCTTTCTTTTGACTTGAATCTTTGAAGTCATTCATTCTTAGATCAATTGTTAGAAATATTTGAAAATGAATGCCATCATCTTTTGCAAAAGTGGCCATTGTGAATTCTTTCTTTGCTTAATTTAATTTTAACCACATACTTAAAATTGTTAATACCACAAATATACTTAAAATTCACTTTAATACTACAAAAATTAAAATCACTAACCAACCGTAATCACAAATTCTACCCTCTTAATTTCTGCTGCTCAAATCGAGTGCTGTGAATTTAATTTAAAATATACTTAAAGTTTATTTAAGGATTTGTGTAAAGGAAAATGAACCATTAACAGGATAAACTTATTGACTTTTGTGTAAAAAAGAGGACGATAATTCGGATCCTCACTAAAAAGGATTCACATTCACATTATGTATTCTATTCGGAGTTAATGACGTTAGTGGAAAAGAGGCCATTTGGAATGGACTAAGAAGAATCCTTTCAGTAGTCTCTGATAAGCTAATTGCAGAAATTGGAACCACAACGACGGTGGGTTTGCCTCGTGTTGGCGAACGGCATACTTGGTCATATCTCCATAATTAGATGGTTTGCGGTGTTCCAAATGAGCTGTTATCATCCCTTTAATCCGAAATATCTAGATTTTATTGTCCTGTTTTCGTTTCTATAGAACACGATGCTGCCGTCAACCACTCCAGGAAAGCAAGACTCCAGAAGTCTATAAGAACGAACCCTTTTACTAAACGACCAAAAAATCCTTATCCCGCATCACAATCTCCTATTTTCTTACCCTGCTGAACCGCCTTCATGATTTTGGGAAACGCCAATCCTCCATTTCAAGAGACTATTATTTTCTCTTGTAAAAACCCCTTTCTCTCAACTTACGCATAGTAATTTTTCTGATCTTTCCAATTACGACTGTTGCGTCCTTTTTTTTATAGTAGAATTGATTAAATACAAAGCCTTAGCATACAAAATAATATTAATTGCAGTAATTATTTACATAATTAAAAAATTACACTTTTTAGTCTTTTAAAATTAGAACAAATTCACTTAACCCTTTCTTTACTTTCTTTTCTTTTAACCATTTAAAACCACCTTTTTAAGCGTAGTAAGTTACGAAAAGTTTTGAAACGCAATGTTACCTTATAAAATTTCTAAACCTAAAATACAACATTGTTTGATTATAAACCAACATTAGCTATAAAGCATATGTGAAATTCTACAAAATGAATTCAGAAGTCTGTCAGTGGTTAAAAAATAAAATAACATCGTCATCATATCACAACGATCGTTAGACTTAAAAATCTTTACTATTGTGTATTATTATTACAAATTACTACAACAAAAGATTGAATAGAATTTCTATTTAAGAGAAGTAGCTACAGAATAATATAACAAGGCCCTTCTTCATCATTATTATTAGCAGAAGGATGACTTGCACCTTCAATTTATTTGCATCCATCATCATCATCCCTGATCTTCAATTGATAAAAAAATACTTAATATTCCCTAAATTATATTCTGATAAGCCTTGTTGTGTACCGTTGGGATCTAATAGTTTGTATGTGAATACCCGTAAGTATTAGAATGGAGTTTAACGATCTCCATCTTGAAAACAATTCAAGTTACAACCTCATAAGCTGTAAAATAGCAATGATAAGAGATAGGAATCACGTATTGGTAATAAAAACTAATGATGGAAATTATTTGTTTGTATAATTTTAATTTCGCATAAAAATATTTATCTTAGATGTGATGTAAAAGTACTCTTTGGGTTATGTTATTATATCTTATTGTTAAAAATATGCGAGATATATAAAGTTAGAATATTATAGTAAATCTATCTGAATAACTTCATGAAAGGAATCTTAAGTCATATTATTCCAGTCATTTGAAATCTTTTGATATTGTGAAGTCCTGACTTAAAAGACTTAAAAGATGAGGCCTTGAGGGCTCCTTATGCTATTGAGGTACCCTCAAAGTACCTTATTCTCTTTTGTCACTTCTACCTCATTTTCTGTGACTCCTGCTGCACAATTTGTCAAGCAGATTAGAAGTTACACAAAAGGCCGCCTTGAAGCGTTTTCTTTCAATGAGTATAGCAGTAGTAAGTATGGTAGAAAGGAGGGAATTGTAAAAAGTCATTGGCATTGATGGATCATGGGCTCACATGCCTTCCCATTAATTTAGAACTTTTTCCCATCATCATTCCAGACACTTATCTGCATAAACTCCGTCTAAAAACGCTACTCATTCCTTCAACCCTGAAAAAAAATATTATAACTTCCCGCCATTTGTTTTTACACTTAAATATGACGGCTCGAACGAGGGAGAGAAATGAGAGCTCTTATTTCTTTTTTTTTTCTTACACGATGACGACTAAGAGAGAAAGGAAAGAAAGTAAAAAAAATGAGTAGATTTTATGTAATGCTGATATGCATAGAGAGAAAAATGAGTGGGAGCAGCTGCGAAACAAAAAAAACGGTGAAAATGAGATGAAAAGGCTTTCCCATTATTATTAAATCTAATAACTCAGAAAAAGTTAGGCGAATAGGTTATTTCTTTTTTTTCATTTATTTCTCGTATCAATTTACATAAAGTTGACTAATTTTTTTTATTGAACTCATCATTCAAACTTTCTTTCAGGATATTTTAATTAAAGACTACTCTGCTCTTCTTATAGACGCTTTGTATTGACTAAGTTCAAGAAGGGTCTGCCAATTAGATCATTATTTTCTCCTTATTTCTTTAAATATAATTTTTATTGTGCTTTTATTAAAAAAAACCATCGGATTATTTAATATACAGAGTAAATCTTGAACGGTTGCGGAGAAAGTTAAAAAGATGCAAAAGAAAGGATAAATTTAAGGATTCATGATGAGGCTTGAAAGAAAATGAGAATCTTGAGTTGACTAGTTGAAAAGATGAGATTGGACTGAAAAAAAATGATGATGAGGGGAAGGATTTTCTAGGAAAGATGTCTGTTTCTACAAATCCTTTTTTTCAAGTTCCGGAGAAAGTTATATATATTTTTTACTAACTTTACTCTTCTTCCTTTGCCCGCTTCGTCAATTCCTTTTATTTTGTGGAATGTCTTCGTAAAGGGTTTTTGTAAAATTTAGCATGACAGATTGTTCTTATTTATACAAAACTAAAACTGAGAACTTTGTAACTCATTTGTCTCATGTACATAATTTGGAAGTTAGGAGACTTCTTATGTAGTAAGTAAAGTATAGAAATGCAAATTTAAGTCCTTTGTTGCTGTATGCCTTGGCTTAAATTTCTTTCACTCTCCTTTCTCTTTTACATTCCTAATCCATTCTCTCTTCTATTTTAAATCTCTTGTAATTAGGAATCCCATTACACTCAATTCTACCTTTCTCCAACTAATGGTAGAGATATAAGGCTTTCAATTCAATATTTATTTATATCCTTTAATATCCGGATATTAGCTCCAGAGGTATTCTCTAAACACAATTCCATAAGTCCCAAAAGTCTCTCACTCAAAATCCCACATACCGATTTTTCCGTCATACCCCCATAATCCAGGGATTTCACCACAACGGGTTCACTTTCATCACAGTTATTGAATTCAACTAATAAGCTTTGAATCTCCAAAAAGTAAATCCTATCCAACAAACTTTTAATTGAATTTATAGCAGAACGAAAGTAATTTGATTCTGAATACTCTCTATTATATTTTTCATTTAAATAAATCAGCAAAACAAAGAAAATTAATCATAACTACCAATATTGACTCTCTCTATGCATAAGCCAATGAACTCATCTTATTAAAATTGGAATTATAAATTACAACTCACATTAATTTAGCAGCTATTTATAATAATTATGTTTAATTTGGAAATCTTTTATATAAGATTGTTTTTTTTTCAAACTATAATCATTTAAGATAATACCTAAATAAATTAAATACAAGTGCTAAATTTTTCGAAAGTTTATACCAATTTTCCAACGCAAAGCACATGAATAGCTTTTTTTCATTTTCAATTTCATGAAACATAATCAGAAGTAACATTTAAACATTCTATCGTTTTTCGTTTATAAGAAATTAAAGCGCAGGTGACCTATTGAAGGATTCTTGTAAGAAACCTAGACTGCGAGGTGGCTTTGAGTCATTGACTGCCACTTGACTTTTCATTGTTGATGTTTGAATGAATTTCTTTGGAATTTTTCAGAAACAGAGTAAGAAAGGACAAACATCTCATTGCTTTTAGAATTTTCGTCTTTACACCTGAATCCTCAGATTTCCTTCTCGTAAATTTGACCCACCTCCTTCCGTTTCATTCATAAAATCGTTTTCCGAATTTCTACTACAACTCGGAGTAAATATCAAATGAACTTCAGTTTTTTCAAAAGTCACAACTTTTGAATAAAGCCTAGATAAAACTTGTTTAAAGAATAAAATCTTTGAGGGAATGTAATCATTATTCCTATCTCTAATTTTAAATGCAAACAGTATATTTTTAAAATGGTTTATTTAATAATTAGTTTATTAGATTGAAAAAAAATTACTGAATAATTAAATATAAACTTTTTACAGCATAATTATTATTTATTTTCAGATTTTAATGTTAATTTTCTAAGAAAGTTTCTACATGAAGCCTTTTTGTTTATGAATTATTTCACTGTCATAAAAGATTTTATATTCAGTTATTTATGAAGGAGTGTATTTTGAAGTGTATTATTTTGAAAATGTGAACTAAAGAAATGAGAAATTCATATTATTGTTATACCCATGAGACTTAATGGGTGGTCAGTATTGAATTCACACCTGTTGATGAGCCTAATCCAATCAATGGATTTAAGGAACTAACCTCATTATCCTCAGGAAATATGCAAAGAAGTCAACTTGTCTTTATTTTTGTTGTGGAGTCATTCTGTCTGTGTAGGAATAAGAAGTTAAAGGAGGGAGGACTTGCGGAGGGAAAGCGGTTCCCATTCAAGGATTAAAGTTTCAGTGAGTTAAATGACCACCATAAAAATCAGTAAAAGGAAAAACTATACGATTTCGTAGTATAGTTGATTCCAGGTGAGCTAAGGGATCTTTATTATTGAATAGAGGACTTCATTGATGTGAGGACAAATACGTTCATTCTCAGTCTTCCTGACTTTCCGACTTTTGCCTCTTTCATACAAATAAGAAATACAATGAAGTCCATCCATATTCTCATCAATAGTCTCCGCTCCTGGGTTCATTTTTACAAGCGTCTTTCTTCAAAGAGACCGGATATGACGTTCTGACACTAATCTTCTTCCACAAAAATAAATTAACAAAAGAAATCAAAGTCCTTCTCATTTTCTTTTAATTTGAAATATTTCGCTTTATGATGGTGCTCATATTTTTCAGCGTTTCAAAAACATGAAAATAAAAACATACTCAAAATTAATTTTCTTCTTCCGCTCAATTGGAATTTTATTTGGAAAGAAAAACATAAAGAGTGAAATTCTTTGTATTCATAATAATATAATTCTAATGTTTTATAGTTGAATTTCTTTTAGAAATTACGTAAATATAATTTATGTAAATAATAATATACAAATGTACATTTAACATTAAATTACTAAGAATGAACGTTTGAGTCCATTTTCTTTTGAAAGGGATTGTTGAGAGTTAATCCTTTTTAATGAGTTAAGTGACAGAATGAATCTTTTGCTGCATGCTTCGTTGTTGAAAATAGGGATTTAGGGAAGGTTTTTCGGTGTCGCCAAGCAGTCTGGGCCGAATTTGAAAGGAATTTTAATGTAGAAGAAGGAGAGGAAGGTATTCAGGTAAAAATCCGGATAAGAAAAAGGAAGGTTTAGGTGACCATTAGGAAGGTGTAATATAGTGGAAAGTGATAGGGATAAAAGAGTACTTGAAGTCTTCTTTGCACCTTTTTGGACAATAATACCTAAAAACGGTTTATGAAAATCCTCTCTGAATAAGTTTTTTTTTTTGAAAAAAAGAAGAGCCCAGAAGCAGAGTAAATCCAGTGAACCTCCATTTCCTGTCCTTCCTCTTTTAAATCCAATTCATTTACCAAAGTCATAAAGTCAATTCATGGACTAAAACTTCCTTTTTCAATTCCATCCTAACAATAACAACACGTCCTTATTTCTCAACCAAAGTCTGACTAATCGTCGTCCCTAAACAACTGACACTGAACCAACGTATTATTATTAGCATCACCATTATTATTATTATTATTATACACCAAACAACGAAAATATCCAACTTTCATAATAATTTTCATAGAAAACCTTTTACTAACTTTTATTTACTCAAATTACACACAAGTTTAGTTTATTTGCCTTCGTATAATACTTATATGAATTTTTCATCCATTTACGATGAGTAAGAAAAGAAAGGGGATAAATAATGGGAGCTTGGAGAAAGAATTATGGCAGAAGTATTCAAGAAGGTTATGGTCAGTGTGCCCTCTTTGCCCTTGATCAAGTGAAGCATGAGTATGGATGTTGGATTGATTGAAATGGATTGAGGAATGATTTTATGGAAGTGGATGGGTGTAAAGTTGGAATTGGAGTCTCTTATAGTAGTAGAAGAGGATGAAGAAAGAGAAAGCGGGAGGATATTATTCTGTAGATTTTGGAGTTGATGGAGAAAGTGAGGCTGTCTTTGAGTGGTATGGTGGTGGAAGAGGTAGAGGAAAAGAGATGAAATGAAAAGAAGGAAGAAAAAGAGAGTTGGAGAAAGTGGAGTTTAGGATGATACAGGAGAAAAAGGAGGAGAATATGGGCGATTTTCTCTTGAAAGCTTTTAAATTGGGCTCCGAATCCTCAGTCACCCTGGGAAAATGGAAAGGAAGGGTTTTTGCGTCACTTTGGTCTCTATTTCAGTGATATTCTCTAAGATAAGACATATAAGGGAATATTATGGAAGAAAGGAGTGAGAAAGCCGAGAAAGTAGGGGGGGGGGTTATAGTTGTAATAGTTTGAGGAAGAGATAAGATTGCCTCTGTTTATTCCGAACGTCGTTCCTAATAAGACCTCTGAAGACACAGACGAGAGTCTTTATCCTAGGAAAGCTCCTCATGTTCATCTGAATAAGGATAGGAATGGATAATGATGAGAGATGATGATGTTGGGAAAGAAATGAAAGGGCGGGGATTCTTAGAATAGACATATCAGATTCTTGAGTCAGTCCGAGAAACCCCGAAACAATCTCTGGTGATAAATCCTGAGCTGAAAAGAGAATTATTGCTCCTATTCTGACATATCGAAGCATTTGTATTAATTTTACCGATCTATCGAATAGAGGGAAAGTCTATCGTAGCAATTTCTTCTCTGAGTCCAATAGAAAAGATCGTTAGACGAAAATATTATTATCTCTCTAACATTTTCCACGAGATAGATCACATACATTGAGAGAGAGACCTCACTCTTATAAAAATATTGTTCAAATCCTCTTCTTTTCTTTCCCACTTTCCTCCCCTTTTATTACACGTAAAACGTTCTCTTTCACTTTCGTCATTTCCAAAATACCAGTTTACTCTCGTATATCGAGAATACTTTCACTTTTCCAACAGCACTACCACTCCCTATACTAATAAAACTCCATTGTTTTCCTTTTCAATCTCCGCCCCTTCTACAACTCTACTCATCCAACAGGATCCAAAGAGAGAAGACATCTTAATGAACCTATCAATAAGATTAATTTTAAAAATTATAAGAATCAAAATCTCTTTTAATTCCAACTCCATTTTTTTTTAAAAGAAATAATTCTGTTACATAATTACATCTCTAATTTTTTATTTATACAAAATAACGCAAAGGAAGAATTTAGTGTTGTATGAATCATGAGGGTGAAAGTTTGTTTTTACCTTTTAGTGTTCTTGTGGAGTCAGAGTAAAGCATTTCATTTCCAAGTTCATGGGTTAGTTTTTCTGGGAGAATGATTAAGGTCATTTAATGGTCTTCTTCTACCACGGCCAGATGCTGTCTTACATACTTTTGTGGTATCATTTCTCCACTTGTCCATGTATAATCATATGTGGGTGGGGATCTTGTTGGAAAAATCGAGTCCCTGTGTCTTGGCTACTGACTCAGAAGTCATTAAGACCACTCGTGCCTCCAGTTCATATATAGGATTTTATTCTGTTAAGATCCAACCCATCATCTTGGTTTTTTCCAGGAGTAACAATATGTGCCTTTGGTGAAAAAGACTCGTTCTAATAAAACTATGTCCAAAACTCTCCCTGCCTCCTTGTCATACTTTATAACAAGAGTATCAGAGCTCATCATCAACCCCATACGAGACCCTGGACAGTCTGGTCAAAAACGACTAACGCCAAATTGTTACATTCTCTCCTCGTCTTCTTTCAAGAACTTCATTATCACTTTTACTATTACTATACTTCGAAGCACAAAATTTTCAGGGTCCTTTTGGGAATAAAGTATATTAGAATTGATAGAGTAGATGGAATTTAAAAACGTAGGTTATGAAAGCATTGACAAGGGAAAACTAAGGTAAAAAACAGTGTTTGGTTATTCACTGAAATTTTTTAAGCAAAGCTTTAGGAAACTCAAAAGCGGATTAAACTGTAAGGAAGTGAATACATTAATTTCTTTTCAACGCAATTCGATTAGATATCAATTTTAAAATTGTCATGATTTGAATAACAGATTAATTCTGTTAACATTGTAACCAAACATTGTAAAAGTAAAATGATGAAAGTTTCTTTTTGTAAGAAGATGAGTAGGAAGGAGGGTGAATTGGATGCGTTTTTTCAGAATTTGATGGAGATAGAAGGTAATGAAGAGGAGTGGTGCGTGTGGTGTGGTGTTAGAAAAGGCCATAAAGGATCTCATAATAAGACTCCTTTGTTTCCCTATCCAAAGCAATCAATATGCAAAGAGAGAAAAATAAGCGAGTCTTCATTTGAATAGAAGAGAAAGCACACGGGGTTTTTATGCCTCTCTACAGGAAAAAAACCATTTCTCCTTTCACCATTCTCACTCCACACGATGTTCTTTCGTCTCCAAAAATCCACAAAAACTAACCCTCCCTTGTCAATTTTCCTTTTCTTCTCAACAGTAAAACTATTATGCCCCACTTCTAAACTGCATTTCTTTCCAAAATGAAAAGAAGTTACTATATTCACTCTGTACAATATCAAAGTTAGGAACCATGATGCTTTAATGATAATAGCCCACAACATACCTTAATCCACTCCAAAATTATTCAAATAAAGAAGATTTAAAATTTACTCACAAGTTCATATACCTTTATTCTTATAATTTCAAAACAAAAGGGCATACGATGGAATATGGGGGTATTCAACATGTTGATTGCCGTACGTGTTAGAATAATCCTATTTTAATTATTATAACTTACATCTACTAACTTTCACTCACTCCAAGCAACAAAAAACAAATTAAAATGGACCCTGTAATTTTGTTTTCCTCTTCTTCCGAAAAAGAGCAAAAATTGACACATTATTGAAAAGATTCGGGCAAATTTTAATTAATAAATTAACAAATAGAGTAAAGCTATGCATTGTTTTTATGATTAGGGGTGGTAGGTGTTAAATGTCACTAAAAATATTACATTTAGATTAGTAATAATAATAGTTTCTGTTAAACGGGGAGGGGTATACATTAAAATCACGCCTTGAAGTGTTTGAACAAAAATACAAAATAAAAATCGTAAAAATCTTAATGCGTTTCTACTAATGAAGAAATGATTAAAAATAATAATAATTAATTAGATTAGGTAACTTAATGGTGATGTGATGGTTAAGTTGTATAATAAAATCCGTGCTCAATCAATAAAAGTAATTAAAAAGTCTTTGGATTGAAACCGCGGTATTTGACTCGAGTGTAAATTATACCTCAGTAGAGGGTGTGAATTTAATTATTAATGGTGATGATCCTCCTCATGATGATATTTGGCTTTCTTAGAAAGATGATGATGATGATGCTGGTGATGGTGGTCTTCAATTAAATCGTCATCATATTCCTCTTCATGATCGGAAGTATCAATAAGACCCTCTGCTTCCTCTTGTTTTTTCTTTGCGGTAGCCATTTCTGCGGCATGCTTTTTTCTCCACTTTGTTCTTCGATTTTGAAACCAAACCTAAAATTAAATAAAAAATAATTTTAGGAACCTTCTGTTAGAACCCTTGAACTCCATTTATCAGTCGTAATTTTAGAGAAAGTTAATAGAGCAATGCAATTAAGAAGAGTCTTTATGGAAAGTCTGCTACTCTAAAGATGTAAATCATGGATTTTAGAAAACACATCATCTTTCCTCTTCTCCTCTTTTAGTAATCAACCCTAATTATGCCTTGTATTTGCAAATTACATGCTCTTTAGCTCATATGGAACACTCATCCATCATCCAACCCTGGATTTTCCAGTCACTTTCTAAACGTCTCCCCCCACTCCTTAAAACCTACGATGTCAGAATTTAGAACCTCGTGGAGACAGCCTGTGACCCAAACAGTTACCACAAAACTCACTTTCACCCTCACTAAAAAGGTTCATTTAAAATTGAAGCTTTGAAATTATTTTAAAGTCTATTATTGATATAAAAAAATTAATCAATTTCATCGTTTTAATTAAAAGAGGTTCAGAAGATTGTTATTGGTATAAACTGGAAAAACAGTGAGTGAAAACAATGAAAATTTCCCCTAGCAGCTTTTGATATTCCTGTTGTGGAAAGAAGTGAAAGTCCCAAGGGAAGGGATGGGCTGATTAGCATGGGCGGAGATGTGGCGTCCAGAGTGGCAACAGAGGATTTCCGCATTTTGAGTCCCGTTATCATTGTAATGAAGTGGAATTAGAAGAACCCCCGTATCCAATTATACCAACTACGAGATTAAGTTCAACACAAAGCTCATTTTCCCAGCAAACAACAAGGAAACTGATGTCAAATATTTTATAGGCTCATTCTGTTTTAAAACTCTTTCTTTTACTAATTTCAAAAATAAACAAATCACAATTTTTTAAAGATTTTTTAAATAATCTTTTTTACAAATCCAATGCAATATTATTCTGAAACATTGGCAAAAATGCAATTATTGCTAACTTACATTATTTGGAATTTTTCTAAAACATATAAAATATGTAACAAAATAAAAGGAATTTTATTTGGTATTGTTTACATATTTTATGTAACATTTATTTAAAGTGGATTTTAATAAAAACCAAAGTGATTCCCAATGGAATGGGTGCGTGCGTATTGTTGTGTGATACAAGATTACATCGAGATTTCCCATAGATTTAATTTGATTATCAGTCTCATCAAATCATCCTTATCGAAAACACGGAGTATATCTAATCCTTTCTCTAACTTTGAAAGCAATAATTTTCAAAATTTTAATTTTATTCAAGCTGAGAGAGCCTCGTGTCTTCTGGCCCAATTAATTTTGAAAACAAGAAAATGAATGAACAAGTTGATAAAGCCTAAGATAAGGGAGTCCTTTTGTGTTTACACAGAGAAGGAGAGAGAGATCCATGTTTTAGTGATCCTAGACAAGGAATTAGAAATCTCTTTTGGAATAGGGAGAAAGGAAGCGAGAGAGAAAGAGAAAACGTGAGGAATAGAAAAAGGGAAACAAGAGTTCCTGGGAAGGAATAATGTTGATTAATGAAGAGACTGACTCATTAGCAACAAATGTTTTCTCTCTTGACACTCGTTTCTTCTGTCAAGGAGAAAGTGGAGAAATTATATCATCTTATCCTCATCAGACACACTTCAAAGAATTTTCAGCTTCAAACAAAAACAAAGTCCTAGCAATTATTGGTTACATAAGAAACATTTGTTTTTCTCAAAAACTGTCAACCGCCCTTCATCCCCAGCCATCACTCTAATGTCATGTCATTCAATAAAAGTCTCTTTCCTTCTCCTTATTCCAAAGAAGGAGCGCAGGCTTTTACTGACTGCCCCTCATCATTCGAAAAGAGAAAAGAAATGGAAACGGCGAGAACTGGAGTATTTTATGATAGTCGTATTTTTACCATCTCTTTTTTCCACGACTTGATTAAAGGGAGAATGATCCCGAGTTTACTATTAGGATACCCTATTCTCTCTTTATGCCTGATTACAAACAATTTAATTTGATAAGGCCCTAAACTCCCAAAAGGAAGGAAATGATATCATTCTTTACATTTATGGTACAACACAACTCACATGGGACTAATGAAAATGACACCGAATTTATTAATTCTTCACACACTCTCTCACCAAGGACCATATAACCTCTACCTCCGTCAGCGATCATCATTATCATTCCTATCTTTACCTTACCTCTTTTATATCACAATTCAAACAAATCCTTTCTTAACTGACTTTTCATCTAAATTCAAATAACAGGTCAAAGTTCATCTATTAAAGCGTCTTAATTTTGCTCACTAAATTGAAAGAGTGAGGAAATTTTTTGTTTTTCCAATGAAGGAGAAAGCGAGTTTTCTCCAAAGAGAAAAAAATTAATACGTAAAGTGTTAAATACGTTAAGGTGTGTAGTGATTGACATTTTGGAACAAATGAAATTACTAAAACTGACTTTGACTTTGAGCCAAAAATAAAACTGACAACCTATAAGAGTGCTCACCTACCACCGTTGTTTTTGACTGCTGTTACATACTGTGCATATTTTTTCCCTTTTGGATATGGTGGATGAGATGGAAAATTGATTTTTTGTTTTATAAGTCAGTGAACTGTAATTTTATTGGAATTAGGAGTTGGAAGTGAATATGACACTTTTATGAAATGGATTTAGTTAATTCGGTATCCCTCAGACCATTCAACTAATTCTATCCTCTTTAGATCCTTGTTGGGGACCCTTTTATTTCATCCAACGTTTGGATTCACTCTTTTTGATTCAATTCATTATCGCATCCCTCATCTCTCCAGATAGCCAACAAGGGCTAACGATGAGAGACATTGGAATTGATCTGAATGAATCCAGTAGAAAAACAAACTCAGAATTGTGACATTGATGTTTTCAAATAAAATCATATTACCCTTCATCAAATAAGGGACCCTGGTTAGGGTTTTGGGGATCTCTTTTTTTTTTCACTCCTTCCGCATGGTTGAATCCTGACGCCTGGTATCCAAAGAGCACTTTAACCTAAACGATTCCTTTCAGTTACCATTACCCCTACAGTTTTTCATTCATATTTATGACGACATTTCATCGGATCTACGCCAAAGTTTCAAAAATCTAACTTTCTCTTTCCATAATTTCTCCAGAAAAAAAAAATCAAAATTCGTAAATTAGTTTCTTTCTCTCTTAGTTCTTAAATTTCTCATTTCATCTCCTCAACTCATTCTCATTTCCAAAGTTTAGAAACTTTTTTGTAATTAAAATTTAGAATTGAACTGTATGTAGGAGGGGCATAAAAGCTTAAGTTTGATTATTGGAAAGGGAAACCACAATTCAAAATGAAATGCAACTCTTTATACGTTCTTCTTTTTTTTAGATATTTTTTGAGTCCAGAATTGAACAGATGGAGAATATGCAAAAATCCAAGTTAGGGTTCATAAGGTTCCTTTTTGAATCCACTGTTCCTGGGGTTCCCTAAAGTCTTTGTTCCTAAAAATTTGACACACTCAACGGTAATAATGGAAACTCCGCCTTCGAGAATACGATGGGGTGGAGGAAACCCAACTAACTCCCTATTAACCAACTATTTGACTCTCTGTGTATCTCATCTCTCTCCATTTTACAGACAAATGACGGAGGGCTAACAATGGAATAGGGTTTAACCATTTTAGAAACAAATAATAATAATATTCTTTACTATTTTTTATTTTATCAACTAAATAAAATTTAAAAGCTTTTCATTTTTAAAAATGTTACACCTTAAAAATAAGATGCTTAAGATTTTCAAACGGAAAATGAAAATTTTCTTTTCCAGTTTCCTTGTTCAATTTTTACAAGAAGGGTAACAGTGAAAAAAGTTTTTCTTTGGCTAAAATAGGATATTCGAAGGCAATGGGAGTATCCACTTGTGTTGCGTCCATTTTCTTTCTACTGCTGTTGTTGACTTGAGGTTTGCTTTCTCTCTCTAGAGAACATAATAGGAGCTTGAGACAAGACAAGATGTCTTTTGAGCCTATGTACTCCGGTAATTTGTCTACTCAGTGTCATGTAGGGAAGGGAAGGGGAATCTTAATCCTTTTAGCACAGGTGTTGCTTATTTCCCTTCCCGGACTCCTCGATGACAACATAGCATTGCTGAGTTTTTGGACTGAAACAAGAGGGGCCATGTTCCACCTAATCGGATCATCCGAATTACTATTGACTTTGACTTGGTGTCAATTCCTACTCCAGACTTCTGTCAAACTCTTTCCTTTGTAGAAAAAAGAAACAAAAAGGAACCTACCACGAAGATATGGGTGGACTCTCTAGAATTTCATTTAATACCCGTAGGAAGGGGAACTCTACCAAACTTCCTCTTGCAACTGTCTTATCTTCCAATTCAAAAACTTTTCGCATAAATTTCATCATGACTCCCAATCCCAATTAACTTCTCTTGTTTTGTGGTTTCTTGGTATTAACTACAAGAAGAGTCTTAGAAGAGATTCTATTCTTACGAGAGACTTCCAAAGAATATGAACTAAGTAGGAGCCAATATTGAAGCGAAGGAAAGGAACTCTTCCAACCTCATAAACTTATACTTTGACACTTAACCTTCTCTACTATAATTTACTTCTATTCCCTACTCCATCCCATCATCAAAATCTTCAGAGCCTACAAACTTTCCGTGAAATTGAAAAACAAGTCTTTGAGGCTGCTGCTAGTGCTAAAGCTCAGAGAAAATAATCCTGAAAAAGTCACATAGGCGATCCGCTTATAAAAACACCGGGAGAAAATCCATGGGGCTTACCTTGACTTGTGATTCTGTCATTTGTAGGGCATAGGCTAACTTGGCTCTCTCAGGACCTGCTAAGTACTTCGTTCCTTAAAAATTAATAGAAATTATTATTTTTAAAAAATAGTAAAAATTTTTAATCCATTACAATTTACCTTCAAAAGTTTTTTCGAGTGCGAAAATTTGTTGTCCACTAAATGTTGGACGGGTATGTTTCTTTTTGCCATCTTTTTCAGAGTTTGAACCATTCCCTGAGAATAAAAATTTAATTAAGTTTTTTATTCAAACCAAAGGTCAATAAAAGTAAAATTAAGTGAAAGTACGGACTCTTATCACCTTCCCACGCGATTATTCTAAATCCAAATTCTATTCTGAGCTTAGATAATATAAAGGATCTAGTTCACATCTCCTCATTAGTTATCTATCACACGATTATTAATGCCTTATTCCATTCATTTCTGGTGGTGTGATTATAAGAATTATACAATTGTTTAATTTTAATTTTTGATGAAAGTATACAACGCCGCTCTGATTATGGGTGCGGGGATTTCTAATTGAATAAATAAGTCTAACTTCTTTCCCAATGTCAGGACACACGTGAGGTGTTTAAAAGAGTCAGAGATTATATTAAGCTATGATGATCAAAAAATACTTTAAAAGATTTTTTTTGACATCGCAGTAAAAATAAATGCTTAGGTTCATGATTTAGCTGTGAAATAAACTGAAGATGGGTAAGAAATTTTCTCCATTCATTTAATGAAGAATCCTCTTTCGTCTGTCTTTTCTATTATGAAAAAAAATCAAGATGAGAATTTATTTAATTTTACTCCTGATAATTTCTGAACTCAAACTTAAACTTCATAGCACACCGTAAAATAATAAAAAGGATTTAATTTTCAAAAAGTCACGCTTTGCTCCTGAAAATTATTACCCTAATTTTCTTTACCTCAATTCACAGGATGATGATCTTCTAACCCTAACCAAATGACCTCAAATTAACATATTTTCTTCATTAAATTTCGTTCCAAATTATAAAAATTATTCCCAAACTGAAAATAAAATTTGGTCTAGGTCCAACTCTTATTTAAAAGGTAGAGAAATATTATTTTAATTTGCATATGATGAAGGATGGATGTAGAATAATATTTTAATATGAAACAGACGTTAAAGAAATATAAAAGTAACATTTTGATTGGGCGGAGTAGGAGAAAATGACATTAGGATAGGTTGAAGCGTATCAATTTGATTAGCTGGGTTGGGGGATCTCAAAGATATAAAAATGAGGGGGAGGAGAAGAAGGGATGAATCACTTGACAATAATAACGAAAAAGAGCTTTCACTTAATTAATAGATCATGTCTAAAGGTTCTTTTCGCCTGACCCAATCAATTAAATGTTCTAGGAAGGGATCATGGGCTGACTTCGAGATTCGCCTCAACGATTCTTTCTCATTGAGTGGAAAAAGAGAGAAAACTCATTTAATAGAATTGTTGTTTCCTCTAAATTTGGATCTTTGGGTCTGACCGTTAACTTTGGATTGAGTGAGACCATTTAAGAACTTACCAGAGTGATTAACACGTTCTCTCCATAAGTTTGGATTTCCAACGAGGCCCTGGAGTCCTGGCCAATACAGCGCTGGACGAGCAAGCTCAAGTTGTTTACCAATGGCACCCATCCATGCAGTTCCTGCCATTTGAGTCATGGACATTCCCATTCCTGGTGGTAGTCGTGTGATTCCAGCAGCTGCACTTGCCGCCGCCATCGCTGCACCCAGCGTCTGAGAAGGTCGATTAAGAATATGATCGATTCCGTGGGGATTAGCGGAGGTGTTCGTGGTCGAAGATCCAGAACCGAGAGGAGAATGTACACTCTAAAATTTATAATCATATAAAATATAACAGAATGAATTTTATCATAATTTACAAAAAAGAAATGAATATTTTTTAGTTATTTATCCTAAAAGTTGAGCAAAACTGGAAGTAAATGGCTTACATTAGGGGGCATAGAATGAGGGCTTTTGAGATTTTGTGAGCCTACACAATTTGGATTGTTGTAATGCTGGAGCATTGCAGATTTCATCTCAGTCATTGTATGAAGTGCTGCAAGTGGAGGACTTCCAAGCACAAATGCAGCCGCAGCTTGTTGACTAGTTGTTGAATTATTACCTCTACTCATGGCATCCATATTACCTGAAGGAATTTAAAAAAAAAGGTTAAACATGAATTAATATTCACATTACAAGACAATAATGAAATGGATTAAAAACTTGATCTTTGACTGACACAAACCTGCCGCTAAGCTGTTGAGGTTGAGCAATGATAACATCGAAGAAGCAGGTGACCCAGCGGTAGCAACGGGTTGATTTGAGTGAAATTCAAGCATTCCCAATGGTCCACCAGAGTGCAACTACAAATTGAATAAAATTCTCATCAAATAAAAGTTTTCCTTCAAGATTCAGAAAGAAGGTCTCATGAATGTACTATAGTTCATGCATACTAAAAGTTTTTGGTTAAAAAAGGATGGGTTTGAAATAAGTTTTGGAAGAAGCTCAGAACGTGGTATTAATATGAGGAGAATATTGATTGGGAAGTAGATAAATGTTCCTTTGGAAGTTCTTATTAGACGCTTTTCTTCTCTGCCAAGAAAAGAGGAGAAAGTTTACTTTTCAGCTTCTCCGTTTCTACTTTCTTCCTAATGTAGTCAATAGAGGAGAAAGTTAAAAGAGTTATGAACTTGTTCTACAGAAATGTTTTTGGGGGAAGTTATAATGGTTGAGTTATGAGATTAATTACAAGTGTTGAAGAAAAACCTTTGTAAGAAAGAAGAAGAGGAAGTCAATCCTTGAATGTTTTCATTTTCTTCATGGATTAAGAAGTTGGAGAAACAAAAACAAAACAAAACACCACCCCTCCTTTCTCCCCCCACACACTCACTCACAAAGTATCACTTTTATTGCTATTATTATAAATGGTGAAATTGAAAAGAAAAAACTTGGCGAGAAATCAAGATTTCTCTGTCGAAACTTTGAGTACTAAAATGACCATAAAGTAGAGTCAACTCTCATCATACACTTCTAAGAAGAGAATTTAGTAAAACTTTGAACCATGAGAAATGAGAAGCAAAACTCTTTATCGCTTTCACCCCCATCCCACCCGGAGAAAGTGTCAAAATTTATGAGAAAACCAAATCCCATCAAAATTCTCTCAATTCAACTTACCGAAGGAGAACTACTGATTCCTGATAATGGAGATGAGGAAGGTGTTTCACTCAAAGACGGCGGATTTGAATCGTCCGTCAAATTAAGGGTCGAATTATCACGTAAAGTGGCCGTTGTGATAAAAGTATGGAACAAAAAAAAGGTTTCTTTTTGTTTTCCTTCAAAAAGAAAACGAGATCCTTACTGAGTGAGTGAAAGTTTTCTTTTCGATTCTTTCAGAGTAATAAGCACATGTTAGAGATCAACAACGTCTCAAAGAAACAATTCCACAGAGGGTAAAAACAACACGTTCACAATGTAGTAACCCAAGTGCTGGGTGATTATGCCGGTATTTTTTCCATCATGTTCTTTCTTTTCCACAAGGATTTCTTTAAACATAACACTTAAACTTGATCCTGGATTTTTGTAAACTTCACCAATCCTCAAGTTTGAAATTAAATGTTTCCACACGAGCGAAACTAAGAAGTTGGATTTGGATTAGCACTTGAGAGAGTGAAAGAATAAGTGTAAATGTTTCTTGATTTTAGGAGAGAAGATGACTTTCGTAAGAAAGGAAGATGAGGAATAAAGCCTGTTTGGCCTCCGTATTTGGTGTTTGTGTAAATGAGATTTTGAAATTGAGACGGGGCGCAGAGGTGACAATCCATAAGGGAGCCCTCGGGTGGGAATCTTTCTACAGAGATAAAGTGACTAAAGTTAAGGTTGGCATTATAAAGCGATTGAGAGTGAAGGATCTTGTTCCTGAACCTTTAGTTAGTTTTCCTTTTCATCGCAGAGTCCCTCTATTATGAGATACAATGGGTTGATCCTAGGCCTCAGTTTCGAACCGGAGTTCGGATTGGAGTCTTGGCAAGGCGAAGGCGGAGTTCCATCCCTACTTAAGTTCAAATTCTCGGAAACCTACGTACGGCGTCTCAGGAAATCAATTTCCCGAGTCAAATGATACTCAAGATGCATGTAAAGAGGCATTGGGGTTATTGCGCACCCTCTCCTCTACTTTCACCACATCCTTTCTCCAAATCCTTAAGAATTACTCCTCATTTCAAACTCTTCATGATCTAATAATACATAAACGAATCATCCTTCTCAAACTCACTATCACATAACAACTATTTATTTACACATTAACATTTTTACTAAACAATCAAATAAAAAAAATAAACTCAATGGAAATCTCATTAATTATAATACGTATTCTGCAAAGAAATAAGTAGATCTATTTTTTTTTAAATAAATTAACAAAAAGTGTAAATAATAATTATTATTTATAATAATAAATAAACATTATTTAATAATAATTAATTATTAAATAATGTTTATTTCAAATATTTATATTTATTATCGAATTTAATATTCTAACAATAATTAAAAGAAAAATTTAAACAAAGAAAATCAAAATTTTTATTTCACTATTCCAGAAGAAATATATGTTCTAATTTTTAATTATTTAAAATATATTTAAAAATATGTTGGGTATGCGTAACATAATTTTGATCAATGCTGAATGACAATATCTTCTGATTAGTTTGTAAACTGTCTGACTTTCACCCTCATATGCTTTCACCAGTAACAACAAGAAACTTAATGTGAAAGTGAGAAACAGAACTTACTTAATTTAGAATTTAATTTTTCAACGTGATATAATAATTAAATATTACAAATAAATGTTATGATGTATATTTTTTAAATTATATTTTGTGTTAAAGATTTTGGTTTATTAAGTAGCGATAGCTACTTTATGATATTGTGCCGTTTGTCCGTCTGTCTGTCCGTCGCTGGACACGAAAAGTAGTTAGAAAAATTTCACAAATTTTTTTTTCGTTCCCCCATAAGTGACAAAACGACCTCTACAAAAGTTGTTTAGAATAA
>JAQGCN010000389.1:0-23102 GCA_034699725.1 Friesea truncata
TTTAAGTGAGCCAGAGATGTTAAGTTGATAGGGCAAATGCCAAATCAAATAAATAAAGATTGAATTGAATTGAATTATAATAATTATAATTTTATTTAAATTAATTACTTGTTATTCCATGAATGCAGTCCCTAATTGATGTTAATTTTGTTTTTAATTTTTTAACTTCTGGTTCTGGTTGACGAATTGAATGTAATCTCTTTCTTTGGATTTCCTTATCCATTTTTAAATTAAAACAAAAAATAATTAAATCAAAATAAAAATATATTTAATTTAAAATAAAAGAATTAAATCAAAAAAAGAAACTTTTTGTTTGTTGAAATTAAAAGTTCATTGACACTTTTGACTTTCTCTTCTTTTATCCTTTTTTTTATTTTTTTTATAGAAAATAGAAATATGAGGCAGTTTGAGATTTTGCGCAAAAAACCAAAATTTATTTTACTTTTTTTTATCCAACAACAAACACCAACATTACAATTTTAAAAGTTAATTTAATTGTAAGAAGAATTAATAAATAATAATTATAATTTATAAATTAATTTAATTGTATTATGAAAATTAGAATTAAAAGTAAGTATTAAGGAGAAGAATTTATTAATAATGGAATGGAATGGATAAATTTAATATTGATTTATTTTTATTTTTAAGGTTGGAATTCTGTAGCTGCTTGGAAATGGATTGCTAATGATGATAAATGTGGTATCTGCCGTGCTCCATTTGATGGATGTTGTGCTGATTGTAAAGTTCCTGGAGATGATTGTCCATTAGGTAATTGATTATTTTAACTTTAATTATTTTTTATAAAAAGTAATTATTTTTTTCAGTATGGGGAGTTTGCTCACATTGTTTTCATATGCATTGTATAATGAAGTGGTTAGCCTCTCAACAACAGAGTCAAGTTACACAGCAGTGTCCAATGTGTCGTCAAGACTGGGCTTTAAAATCAGAATAGTAATATAAACATTAAGTTTAAAAAGTGAAGTGTATCGTGTATAATTGGATATTATTAAACATAGAGTGAAGTGAAGTGAATAAACTTGTTTAAATTAATTTTGGAAAATGTCTTCTTCTGCCTTATCAGCTATGCTTCAACTTCAAGGACTTCCTCCACTCCCAAGGAGTTTAACTGGTTATAATCCAATATTAACTAATACTAATACTCCTCAAACTCAACAACATCCACATCCACAATTTGTTCATCCTCATCCCCAGCATATACAACCAATATTTAATCAAAGGAATGAACTCCTTATAAATAAATCTGGACACGTACATGGATTTATGACTCCTCTTCAGCAACATGGACGACCGTCACCCCCTGTTCCACCTCCTCGTCCTACAAGTCGTAAATCCTCTTCAAGTGGATCATCATTTAGAGCATCCCCTGATAATATTATTAATATGAATATGAATAGGTTAAATAATTAAATAATATATCATATTAATAATTAATTAATGAATTTTATTATAATTTTCAGATCAACAGCCATGGTGAGTGGTAGTGGTAATACAACTACAACGGAAGTTCTACGGAGCTCACCACGAAGTCTCTCTTCTTCACCTCACAGTCCACAACTTGTTGACAGTGGTATTGGACGAAGTTCAGCTGATAGCTTACATAATGAGTCAAGAGCTTTTGTGAGAGTAGTTAAATCGTAAGCTCAATTAATTTAATCATAAATCTTTATTTTATTTTATTTCAGTTTATTTATATTCTGTAGACCTCCAATTATTTCAACACGATTAGATGCTCAATTAAATCAATTAAAAAATGATATGCACCATCTTAGACAACAGGTTAACATAAAATATAAGGGTTTTAAATTATTATTTTGTCTTGTAAAATGTATATTTGTAGGATATGGCTCTTTTGGGACATCTTCTTCAAATCCACCAAGGAATCCAGGAATTACGAAGTATATTAATACCACCACCACCACCTCAACCTCAACCACCTCCTTCTTCACTTATTCCAATGTTTCATCAATCCTCTTCTTATGGAATTGGATCAGGAAGTACAAGTGCAAGTAGTAGCTCAAGGAATTCAAAACATAAAATACAACAACAATCTTCATCACATTCACAGTCATCAAGACTTTCTATTTTGAGTAGTGGAGCTAGTAAATTATTTTCAAGGAGATCATCATCAGGAGATAAACTTATGGCAGAAGCAATGGCTATGACTCCCGAAATAGGACCTCTTCATTATAATCAACAATTATTTAGGAGAAGAGAAGAAGATGAGAGTGATTCATTATCTTCTTTTGAATTTGGAGATGTATAAATATATAAAATATATAAGAAAAACATTCCTAAAGTATCAGTATTGAATTTTTTAAATCCTTAAACTTGGATCTCCATTAAATTAAATTAAATTAAATTGGGGTTAATAAATTCTGTATAAAATATAATATTAAATCCTATTTCTATTCTAATTTTAAATTAAATTCCTAAATCCCAATAATTAATATTATTAATTTAACGTAATTAGAATAGAATACATATAATAATTTTAAATAATAAAAACAACGAAAGAATTCATTCTTACAAACTTAAAAGACTTAATTTTAGTTGTAAAATAAATTATGAATACTAATAAAAATATAAATTTAACTTGACTCTTAGTTTTTTTTAATGATTATTGTTTATACTAAACGAAATTAATTAATATAACTAATTAAGTTAATCTAAACAAAAAATTCCTTATTTTGAAAAACAAAAGAGAAAGTGAATTAATCCTATTCTTTATTATTTGATTAAAAAAGTGTAAGGTAGCGTAAAAGATATAAATAAAAATTTGGTGATTTATAATTTATTATTATTGTTGAAGTTGTCGTTTTTCCCAATTATCTTTAGCCAAATGTATTAAATTATCCATTGATGATTTACCAGTTTCTTGAACAAGTGAATAAAATACACCATCCTTATTTTGAAGTAATTTATATGGAACATCTAATTCCTAATTAATAAATATATAATTAATTAATATATTTTAATATATTATTATAAAATAATAACAACATACAACAATTTTTCCAGTTGATAAAACCATTATTCTATCGGAATCCATAATTGTATTTAATCTGTGAGCCACTGTTATTACTGTACATTTATTAAACATTTTTCTAATAGTTTCTTGAATAAATTCATCAGTTCTAGTAAATAATAAAATATTTTATATTTATATTATTAATAATTAATATATATTATTTACTGAGGATCCACATTAGCAGTAGCTTCATCCAATACAAGTATTTTATTTTTCATTAGTATTGCTCTTCCTAAACAAATTAATTGTTTTTGTCCTTGAGAAAAATTATTTCCACCTTCATTTATTTGGATTTCAAGTCCTTCAGGATATTGTTTAACATCATTATAAAGAGATATATCCTATATAAATATTTATTTTATTTAAATTATATAAATTAATAAAATAAAATAATAATAACATCATTACTTGTAATGTATCCCATATTTCATAATCCCTAAATTGATTAAATGGATCTAAATTTGATCTTAATGTACCTATAAATAGAGAAATTGTTATTATTAATTTAATATAATAATAAAAATACCTTTAAATAGAAATGGTTCTTGAGGTATTATTGATATTTTAGATCTTAATTCATGTAATCCAATATTAAATATATTAATTCCATCAATAATTATTTGACCACTTGGTTCAACAATACGAAATATTCCATTTATTAATGAGCTTTTCCCTGCTCCAGTACGACCAACAACTCCTATTTTTTCACCAGGGAGAATATGAGCTCGAATTCCAGTAAGTCTTATATCATTTCCATAACATAAATTTACATTAATTAATTCTATTTCACCATACATTGGCCAATCAGGAGGAGGTTCATTTCCTAATAATTAATTTATATTTATTTATATTTATTAATTAAATATTATATAATTTATAACCTGGTTTTGATAAAAGTGGAGCTTCTGGTTTAAGTTTTGTATATTCAATAATACGTT
The DNA here is from genome assembly GCA_034699725.1 of Friesea truncata. Lineage (NCBI taxonomy): Eukaryota > Metazoa > Arthropoda > Collembola > Poduromorpha > Neanuridae > Friesea > Friesea truncata. Next base: position 3,988 of record JAQGCN010000389.1, read on the forward strand.
CAACAGCAACAAATTGATTCTCAACCTCAAAATATATTATTATAATAATAAATTATTAATTTATAATAAATTTAACATTATACTTCAGCACTCTGTCGTATTCCCCATTGAAGCATCCCTGTTAACATCAATACAGAAGATATTCCAAGACCAACATTTGAACTACTACTACCACCATGATCTTAATATAAATTAAATTAATTAATAATTATATAATTAATAAATATATAAATAAATAAATGAATAATTAAATACCTTTTGATGTAAAAATAAAAAAACTATAAATAACAGAAGTTATATAAAAAATACACATCCAATCCAATATAAATCCAAACCAACGAGATGTTCCTATAAATAAAAACCTATATATAAAAATAAAAATAAATATACATAATAATATTATTATAATAAATAATAAATTATACCAAGAACTACTATGTAAATCTTGATATTCATCAAATTGTTTAATAAAATCCTTTTGTTTTTTATATGCTCTTATTGTTGATAAACCATGGAGTGATGTACTTAAATGAGAAAATACAGGACTACGAGCTATATTCATATATTAAAAATTATTAATATATTAATAATATAATTAATAAAATGTATTATTACCAATTCCTTCAATTCTTTTAATATTTCTTCCAGTTTTTAAATAAAATTTTCTAAAATAGTGTAGTATGATTATTAGAAGTGTAGCAGGTGCTAATAGAATTGGATTTAATATTCCTAATAATACAATAACACCAAAAACCATCAACAATATCTAAAAAAAATAAATAAATTATATTATATATTATATTATATTATATTAAATAAATAAATAATAATAAATAAATAATATTACAGCAATTGTATCAAATGCAGTTAATGGCATCATTTCATCCATAAGTCCAATATCTTTTGAAAATCTATTTAATATTCTTCCAACATTATTCTCTTCAAAAAATTTCATTGGAGATCTTAATACACTATTAAACATTGAATAATGTAAGGATATTGATGCAGTCATTGCTACTTTAAAAAATATAAATACACGAATAACTGAAAATATACAAAGAAAAAATATAAGAGAAGAATTTAGTATTATATTCTCATTTCTTTCTTTCTTCAATTCTTCATTATTCTCTGTTATATTTCCATTGTTTTTTTCTTCAAATATTGTCCTAAATATAAATTATATATTAATAAATATATAAATTATTTATTATATAAATTATTACCAATATCCAAGAAATAAATCAGATGTTGTATATAATATTTGTGTAATAATATTTGATAGTATAAGAAGAAGAAATGATATTATTGTTGTTCCTGATTTAAAATATGTCCAATATGTATTAAATGATACTGTTCCAACTGTTTGGGATTCTTCATTAGGATTAATAATTCCCTCATTTCCACATATTTTATAATTATCCATATTTTCAATAACTTCTCCAAGGATTGTATTTTCTCCAGATGTAATTGAACCATGTCTACTTAAAATAAATTCTGGTTTAATATGTAATAAATCATGTTGAGGTTGAATTCTTGAATTTGAATTTTGAGTTTGTATAATATTTTGTATTGATGTTAATGATGATGTTTGACTGTTTGATTTTGTTTGATATTCTTTTAATATATTATTAATATATGATCCATCTGATAGTAGTGAAGAATATGATCCATCTAATTGTATTATTCCATTTTTAATTAGTAATATTCTTTGGGCTGATTTTAAATATTGAATTTGATGTGTAACAAGTAGTCGAAGTTTATCTTTAAGTAATCCATTTATACAATTATCAAATAAATATTTTCCAACAATTGAATCAACTGATGAAAGTGGATCATCCAAAAGATAAATATCAGAATTTGAATAACAGGCTCTGTATAATAATTTATAATTTATTATAATTTTTATTAAAATAAAATAAAATAAATTATTTATTTATTACCTTGCAAGACTAATTCTTGATTTTTGACCTCCAGAAAGATTTGATCCATTTTCACCAACAAGGAATAAATCACCATTTGGTAGTTCTTCTAAATCCTTTGTTAATGCACAAACTTCCAATATTTGTTTATACCAATTAGATTTGTATTCAGAACCAAATAATATATTATCTCGTAATGTACCAGAAAATACCTAATAAATAAATAATATTTATATTATTTATATTAATTATTAAATAAATTATACCCATGGTTCTTGACTTGTATATGCAATAGATCCAATTACAGATACATTTCCATTAGTTGGAGGAAGTTCTTCAAGTATTCCATTCAATAAAGAACTCTAAAAAATATATTTAATTAAATTATTAAATAAAATAAAAATAAAAATATAAATATTATTAATTTACTTTTCCACTTCCAACATTTCCAATAATACAAATTAATTCATTTGATTCGGTTTTTAAATTAATGTCTGATAGAGTGTATTCATCATGACTTGGATTCCATTTACAATAAAAATTATTTAATACAATTGATGGAGAGAGAGAATTCCTTTCATAATTAAAATCACCAATAATATTTGAATGGATTTGAGTTATAGATTTTGAAATTATATTATTATGTTCTTCTAATTTACGTTCTTCCATTAACAAAAAATCCTAAAAATAAATAAATAAATATTACATTTTATATATATTATATATTTCAAAACCTCAATCCTTTTAATTGAAACTTTTGCTTCTGCTAATTGAGCAACTGCACTTGGTAGAAATAGTGTCATAACAGGACGTAAATTATTGTATAGAGCAATTGATACAAATACCTTAAAATATAAATAAATATATTATTGTATATTTTAATATAAATATAAAATATTACTATTTCCGCATTTAATGAATTTCCAGTTAAAACGTATGTTAATAATGTCCCAAATACAATTAATTTAGCAGATACAAAAAATATTCCAACATTTAATGAACGAAGATTTGATGATTTTCTTATAACTTGAATTTCTTTACTAAAATATAAAATAAAATATATTTATATTTATATAATATTTATAATAAATATTAATTTATACGTTCTGCAGTTATTTATAATATTAGCAAATGAATTTTCCCAAGCGTACATCCTATAATAAATTAATAAATTAATAATATTATTTGTATTGTATAATAATAATAAAATAATAAATATTATAATAAATTATTTATTTATATATTTTACTTGATAAATTTAATTCCATTAATTATTTCATTAGTACGTTGAATTCTTTCATCTGTTTTTTTAGCAGTATCATTTCTTAATTTAGAGAAACAACTTCCAATATAACCTTGAATTGGTACAAGAAGTAGTAAAATTCCAAGTCCAGTAAAACATGAATAACCAAAATATAACCAAAGAATTGATGTTATTATTCCAAATTGTATTGGTCCAATCCATAAATCTATTAATTATAAATTATTATAAATATTATTATTATAAATAATAATAATTAAATAATTAATTACAATGTATATAAATTGTTGTTTGATCAAATCTATTAACATCATTTGATAATAGATTAACAATTTGTCCAATAGAACTGAGTCCAATTGATCCTTGACTAAGAGTAAGGGATTTCCTGTATATAATTGATGATACACCAATTCTTATTTGACTTCCAATGTGTTGAACTCCAAAAAAATATGGATGATGTGTAAATGTTACAAAAATATTTAATAATATTAAAAATCCAGATAATAAATATCCATAAATTTCTTCATTTGGATCATCTTTAAATGAACCATTAAAATATTTAATTAAATAACCAAGAGTCAAAGGTTGAAGAATCCTAAAATAAAATAATATATTATTATTATTATTATTATCAATACTCATTATTTGTTTTTACTTTAAAATACACTCTTGTACAAAAGCAAATAATCCAACCAAAATAAATCTTTTACGAAATACTTTCCAAATAACTCGTGTAAGACTTGGTTTAATTTTCTTTGAACATTTTTCTACTTCATTATTCCATCCAATTGATAATTCATCACCAATTAATTTAGAACTATCTTCTGGTATTACAGAATAAATATCATCCAATCCAATATTATTTCTCCATCCTTCAATAAATAGAGGAGTTAACCAACTAAATAAATACATTTTTAATTATTCATTTTTAAAAATATTAAACTCTAATTAATTGATTTACCAATAAAATAATTTAGATATAAAATTTGCACGGGTGTATGGATTTGGTCGTTTAATTTTTGGCATCGAAATTAATTTTAGAATAGAGTTGAGATTAATCCTAAAACAAAAAATAACAAAAATTATTTATTTTGACAAATTAATTATAAATTCATAAGAATTTAAAATGAATGAAAGGAGGATCCTGGGAAAATCCAACTTTTTATTTTTTTGTATTTTATACGTCATCACACGACACGGTTTAAGAATTTCATTTCACTTTTATTTACCCATTTACACTATTATTATTATTATTACTATCATCTACCATCTACCATCCACCTTTTACTTCTTCTTCTACATCCTTTATCCTTCATCCTTCATCCTTAACTTATATCTCATCTTCTACCCTTACCTTTATTCATTTCTTACTCATAGAAATATTATAACTATTACTTTACTACATCCTATTCACCTTATACACAAAATATACAAAAACTTTACACTACTAAATAAACTTCAGGGAGGAAAACAACTTGTAAAAATAATAGTAACTTACCTTAATTACGTTTTATTTTATACACAAAATATTCTACAATAACTCTAACCGTAAGATATTTTATATTAATCAATAAAACAAATATTTAATTTAATTTAATTTATTCTGTCATGGAAATATTTATTTTTATTTTTAGAAAATGGATTTCAACTTTCAATGTTTTATAAGAATATTAATATTATTTTCATTAATTTCTTATTCAAATTCTCAATGTTTTGGAAAAAATACAAATGAAAAATCAAAAGATTTACTAAATTATCAAGAAACACTCTACGAAAATCAATTGGAATTTTCAATCAATTTATTTCATAAACTCTATAAAAAAGTAACATATATTATATATATATATATATATATAATTATATAAAAATAATTAAAATTAAATGATTTTAATTTTTATTTTAGGATGAGAAATCCAATTTATTTTTTTCCCCTTATAGTATACATCAAGCCCTTTTGTTGACCTTTTTTGGATCCTCAGGTGAAACTGAGTTGGAATTAAGGAATGCCCTTGAACTAAATCCAAACACACCAAAATCAACAATACTCAAATATTACAAAATGGAAAATTTCTTTATGGTAAGGTGTATTATTGTTATATTATTTATATTATATTTATTATATAAAATAATAATAAAATAATAAATTTTGTTGTTTTGTGGATTAAATAGGAATCACGTGGATTAAATACAACCGAATATAATTTTAAAATAGGAAATAAAATATTTTTTTCAAGAGAAGAGCCATTACGTGAATGTATAATTGAAATATTGGATCGTGAAATAGAACAATTGGATTTTGTTAATAATTCTGAAGAAAGTAGGGATTATATTAATAATTGGATTTATTTAAATACAAATAAAAAAATTCAAAATATTCTACCTCCAGGAGTAATCAATCCTAAAACAAGATTAGCAATTGTAAATTTAATATAATATAAATATTAATATTATATTAATTTATTTTGTTTTTTATAGGCAAATAGTGCATATTTTAAAGGAAATTGGGAACAACGTTTTAAAGAAAAAAATACAAAAAAATCCTTATTTTATATATCTGGATCAGAAGTTACACAAACTCAAATAATGTTTCAAAAAGGACAATTTAGACATGGTAATTTTATTTATATAAGAAATTATATAATTTATAATAATTATATTTAATAAATTTAATAATTTCTATTTTTAGGTATTTCTGAAGTATTAAAATCTTATATTATTGAATTACCATACAAAGGTGAATCAATATCAATGTACATCCTTCTTCCTCCATTTACACCAAATGCAATTGAAGAAACAATATCTAGATTAAATGGTTCAACACTAAGAGAAGCAATTGATCAAAATTCACTTTATCATGAAAAAATAGAAATTGGAATTCCTAAATTTAAAATACAGGAATCATTTGATTTAAAAAAGGTAAGTATTTATTATTAATAATAATATATAATAATAATAATTATAATATTATAATTATTAGGCTCTTAATTCAATTGGTATTATGGATTTATTTAATCCATCTTTATCTAATTTATCTGATTTTACAAATAATCCAAGTGGATTATCCATTGGTACAGCAATACATAAATCCTTTATTGAAATAAATGAAGAAGGTTCAGAAGCAGCTGCATCAACTATTTTAATTGATACAAGAAGTGGAAGACCATTGGATACTAATAAATTTATTTGTAATCATCCTTTTATTTTTATTATTCATGATAATCACTTAAAATCAATACTTTTTATGGGTGTATTTAAAAATCCTAAAATTAATTAAATATTATTATGTGTTATTATTACTATTAGTATATTTTATAATACATTTTTTTAAATAATAATAATAAAATAAACAAGTTTTTTTATAATAAATAATCAATTTTTATAATATTTTTTATGTCATATCATCTCATCTGTCTCATTATGTCTGTGAAAACATTATAATAATGTTTTACAAATTATATAAGATGTGGGTTGTATTATTTAATTTGTAATTTATAATTTGTAAGATGAATAAGAGAACGAATGATACTTTTTTATTGATGATGAGGACATATGTTTTGTTATGTTAAATTGAAAGAAAAGGAAATGCAATTGGAGATTGTAATTTTGTTTTTTAGCTTGAGGGAATAAATGGATGGATTGGATGGTATATAAGCTAAGAAGTATAGTGATGATGATGATGAATATTGAGGGAATAATATTATCTTTGGTAAGATTTATTTTTGCAATGAGAAGAAGAAGGAGAGGAAGGAAGGATGAAATGACGAGATATACAGACAGACAGAGCACTGACCGAGGTAGATTCTTTGTTGATTGTATTGTATATGGATGGATGGAATAAGTTAATGTTGATAATGTTGGTGGTGGTGGATTTTTCTTCCCTTGTAAAAATTTATGTAGGTCTCTAGGATGATTGGGTAGATTTACATTAAACATAAGAACATAATATAATATAACATAAAATAAAATATAGAAACTATACAATATACTATACTTATCCATTTTTTCAACCCCCTCTTTTGAAGTATTGAGTATTCTCATACGCAATTCAGTCGTTCAACTGTTTCATCAACAATTTCATCAATTCAATACTCAGTATTTCCTATTAATTTTATTTGTATTAATATTCAACCACCCTACCAAACATATTAAAATATATCATACAGAATACATTACTCGTGGTGGAAATCTTCTCTTTCTTTCTGTCTTTCTTTTTTTATTTTTTAAAAATAAAAATATATCCAGTGCCATTTTTATGTAATATAGTGTTTATATTATTAATTTATTTTAATTTCAATTCAATGGATAAATTACTCTCTAATAAATAATAAATCATTCAATTCAGGTAATATTTAATTTTTATAATTTATTTTAATTGTGTATGGGTAGGGCATGAGTTTATATAACTGAAATTATGATGAGAATAAGTTTACAAAATAATATTTTAGTTTTGTATTTTGTAAACTTTATTTTTATTTAGAATAAAATTCTACTGAAGTAAGTTAAATTTTAAAAATATATTTAGAAAACAATGGAAATTTGTCGGTTGGTTATTTTATGTTTAAAAAGGATTAAATAAGTATTGAAAATATAAATAATTTTCCATGAAACAACAACAAATCCCCCCATACAAAATCCCACCCTTTGATTCCTGGAGACTATTTTTTTGTAATATTAATCCTTACGTTATCCTTACCTTATTCTTTTCTTTTAACATAAAAACAAGACAAATTATAATAATATCATAAAAATAAATTAAATTAAATTGAATTTATTAATTTCCAAATATTTATAAATTCAATAATAGTAATTATAAATTTAGGATTCTGTTAAAAAGTTCTGTTGTTTTTGTTTACGGGAATTGTAGTAAGAGATAAAATATTGAATAAGGATAATGAAAGAAAAAAAGGGTTTATTTTAAAAGGTATTTCATCCAGAGTATAAGATAGGAGGGAGGGTATGGGTAGTTAAAGTAAAGGATATGGAAGGAATTAGTCCTTATATTTAACTTAACTATTTTTAGGATTTAGTTTAAAAGTAGACCAAAAGGAAAAAAAGAGGCCATTTCATATTTATTTATTTCTACTCAACCCTTAAAACAAAGTTAAAATTTTTAATTTTTATTTAGAAAAGAAACTTCATTCCCATCCTAGTCATCAACCAACCAACAAATAATCAATCAAATTATACTTGAGTTTTTCTAGTATTCTCTTACATTTTAAATAATAATAAATTAATTATTATTACAACCCGGAAGTAAATTCTTGTTCCAGATAATCAGGTAATAAGAAATTAAATATATTTAATACAATAGAATAAAATATTTTTCTTGCGTAATAAAGTGGACAGTATTTCATTGTGTAACGTCAACATTTAAAAGCCGCTTCATCAATAATTTAACAATCATAATCATAATAATAATCATATTCATATTGGGTCAATGTGCTTATTTGAATTTTATTAATTGTTAAACTCATAAAAACAATTACTCCTCATATAGTTATAATTCTAGTAATTAATTTAGGTCAAGTCAACTCAATATTAAATATATAATTCATAATTCAAATTAAAGTATTTTTATTTTATTTTAATATTAATATTAATATTGTTTAAAGGAATTAATTTAAAAGGTTAATGAACGGAGGAGTTTAAACTAAATATTTATATTCTTCGTAAAACTCATTTATTTTATTGACTCTTAAAATTAAGCAATTAATTCTTAATCTAAACTAAACTCTCTCATTCCTCACTTTGTGAGTTAACTCAAATTAATTAAACATCATAAAACAATATACAGACAGGTATTGAGAAATTATTTTATTTTATTAAAATAAATTTTAAATTCAAGTATATATTTTGTAGGTCAATTCTAAAAATAGTTTTGTGTTGTGTTGTGGTTGTGTTTAACCCCCTCCTGTGTTTAATTCCATATGAAGGGTCTCTCCTATCATTCAATTCAATTCAATTCATCATTTCACTATTCTTTTAATTTATTTAAATTATAAATTATTAAAACTAAAACAAGAGTTTTAAATATAATTTAATTTCTTTATTTTCACTTTTGACTCTTGTAATTTAGTAAAAATAATATTAACATTTATTTATTTTAATTTTAAAAGGTAAGGGATGAGGATGAGGATGAGAGTGTGTGTGTGTGTTTAAATATTCAATAGTTTATAATCAGTTAAACAACACCAAAACACTTTAAGTTTAATTTTAGAAAGTTAAAATTTTCTATTTCAATAACTAAATCTTTAATTTATTTAAATTAATAATAAAAAATAATATAATTTTTCTAATATTTTTAAAATAATTGGGTTAAATTTATAAAAAATGTTTTAAATGGGAGAAAAGGGAGGGAAGGAGGGTTAAGAAGATTTTATTGTTTTTCTTTTCGTGATATTTTATAATTGACCTTTTGAATTGACCTCTCAATCACGCCTTTATCTTTTATTCTCTTGTCTTCCTCATCTTGATTTCTTTTCCTTATTCTATTTTATATACTGTTGTTAGGTTGTATTGGATTGGTCTATATAAATCATGTAATTTAGTTCAATATAAAAAATATTAGGAATTAATTTTAAATACTTCAAGAAAGTTTTTATAATAACAATGAATAGGAATCTCTTCTCTTCTCTTGTCTTGTCTTGTAAAGATTAATATATTTTAGAGGGATGTTAAAGTTAAAGGGAGGGTTGATAGAGATTCAATGCTCTTTTGCCCTGTTTTCTCTTTTTACAACTTACTTACGTTTACGTATTAAACTAAAATTAAGCAACAAACATATGCAACAGATGGTAATTACCAAACTAAACCAAAAGGAATCCCCCCAATACCTAATCCAATCCAATATCTAATCACTAATCACACCATTACATGGGAATTTCCATTAAAATTACTCATAACCAACTTATATCATATTCATAAACATCATATTACTTTATTTTATTTCCTTCCGGTTTATAAATCAATTATTAAAATATTTTGATGTTTTATTTTTTTTTAGATAATGGATTTGGGTGATGAATTAGTACGTGGTGATATCTTTTATGATTTTGTAGTTCCAAAATTAGAGACTGGATCTATTGGAAGTATAACTCCAGTTGGATTTATTGATTCTGTTGATTATATAACATCAGTAATTGATCCAAATAATAATAATAATGGATCACAACCTCCTCAAACAGGATCACCTCTTCAATTACTTCCATCACAAGGGAATGGAAATGGATCAAATCCATTAAAATTATTTATTGATGAAATGTTATTCTCAACAGATGAACAAAATACAACAAATCCAATATTAGAAGGTTTGTAAATTTTATTTATTTTTTATTATTTTATTTAAAATAATTTAATAAAAATTTTATTTAATTTATAGATGAGCTTAATTCAAATCCAAATTTATTAAATGGATTTACGTGGTCATCTTCTGATGGATCAAATACAAATACAACATTATCAAGTCCATGTCCAGAAGAAAAGGATAACCAAAGTCAATGGTTGTCTTTATCACAAGGGGATGGTACACCAATTGCAACACTTACTAATATCCTGGATCCTATTTTTGTAACATATCAAGATGAAGATGATGATAGAAAAATACAACTAAAATATTATTCAAATGAAGTATCATCAACACATAATTCAAATACAATACTTTATTCACCAGAATTACAACAAGAAAAAGAAGAGGATGGAACTAATTGTCATTATACAATATTTACACAAGATAATTCTATTTTACTTCGTTCAGCACTTGAAGGAAATCACAATTTAAATTCAAATCAATTAAAATCAGAAATTAAAATTGGATCTGAATCAAATTGTAATAGTATGATTGAATTACGTCGTGTACTCTCCTATCCACCAATAACAACAAATCCTCAAGAACCAACTTCTCCAACATCAACATCACATAATAACAATCAATCCCAATATTATGAATTTCGTATACTTCATAATAATGAATTTATACAAGAGGATGAAATACATCTTCCAAATGTACAAGAATTAATTATGAATCGAATTGATGGAAATAATGATACTAAAATAAATTCAACAACATCAAAATGGACATTCCCAACAACAATACATAATACACAAAATAAAATAATCAGACGTCGTAAGAAAATATCCAAAGAAGGAGGAAGAGGTGGAGGAAGAAATGAAGATAGCCAAAATTCAAGTGATATTGGATATATGAATAATAATTCACCAATTAATACACAAAATCCAAATAATAGTAATAATATTAGTACTTGTGTTAATGTTGGTCATAGACGAGAAAGATCCCTTCATTATTGTAATATTTGTAACAAGGGTTTTAAGGATAAATATTCAGTAACAGTACATATTCGTACACATACTGGAGAAAAACCATTCAGTTGCTCATTGTGTGGTAAAAATTTTAGACAAAAAGCACATTTAGCAAAACATTATCAAACACATGCTGCTAAAGCTCATACACAAACACATACACAAGGAGGATTAATTACTAAAGGATCTGGAATAAGAAAACAAAATTTACAAACATCATAAACATCAATCAATAATTAATTAATTGTATTATTCTTTCTTTATCTTTCCTTTTAAAAATAATTATGGATAATAATTTATATTTTTTTATAATTATTAACTTGTGATTTTATTTTCTGTTTAAAATTTAATTGGATATTATTATTAATTTATTTATTCTTGTAAAAAAAAGTGCCAATTTGTAATGCAAAATGTATTAATTGATAAGATAGGATAAAAAAGAAATGGATTAAGACTTCCCAAGGGGTGTTTTTTTAAATATTAATAATATTGTATTGTAAATAATGAAATTATTATTTTTAACTTAATATCTTGAGTTTAAATTCTATTTTTCTTGTTTAGAATTTATTAAATTGAATTATATATTAAATTGGATTGAATTTATAATATAATAAATATATATTTTAAATAAAAATGAATATTTGGATTTTATTATAATTTCAAATGAATGAATAAGAAATAATAATAAAGTTAAAGTAAATGGTGATATTTATTTATAATCTAACTTGGAATTTACCAGCTTTTGTAATATATTTAACTCCTTTAAATGGTCTGTATTTTTCACCATACATATCCAATCTACTAACTTTTATACCAGATACAGCCATCTGATTTATAACAAAATGAATCTATAATAAAATAAATATTATATTAATTTATTAATATAATTAATTAATTATTTTATTTTATTTACATTAGCACTTGGATTTGCATCAATTGGTGGACTTCCAGTTTGAATATTAATCTAAAAAAGATTAATAATGATAATAAGTAAATAAAATATAATAAAAATAACTTACAGTTCCTTTAATATTTGGTGGTAAACGATTTCCTACATCAATTTTTCCAATATCCCAATGTAATATTTTACTAACTGGATCAAATGAATATTTCCCTTGTGATGGAATAAGAGAACAATTTAAAACTGGTTTTGGCATTGGAATTTCTAATGTTACATTTTCAACCTAAATATTATAATATTTATAATTATTTATAATTATTTAATTATAATATTATTAATAAATAACTTAAATAAAAGTATACACTTACAATTCTTCCCATTGTTTGTTTAGGTCCAACCGTAATATCCAATCTACCATCCTTAAATGAAATATGATGTTTCATATATATTGGAATTCCAACTATATTTTGAGCTCCAATATGATATGAAATAAGACGAAAATTTCCATCCGGAGGAATAAAAGAAAGTACTTTTTCACTCTAATAATAATTAATATTAATATATAAATATTACTAATATATTATATAATATACCTCCCATCGTTTAAAACGAACACAAGGATGAAAACTAACATCATCCAAAAGACGTGGATTAACAAAAGTCATTGCAAGATCAGGCATTCCACTCAATTTTATACAACAATCAATCTAAAATAAAATAAAATAAAATAATAATAAAATTATTAATAATATAAAATATATATTTATTTACATATCCTTGTATTTCAGCAATAACTGTTGATCCTGTTTTATCAATAATAGCATCTACTTCTTCAATAACATCAAAATATGCTTCATTATTAGCATATTTAACTTCACTACGACGCCATGGAATATTTGATAATTGTCCAGTTGGAAGAGTACAACTAACACTATATATTTAAAATAATATATGTTATAAAAAGATAAATAAAATTAAAAAAATTAATTAATTTACTTTGATTTTCCAGTTACAGTATTTGCAATAGTTCTTAGAATATTCGGTGGTTTAATTAGTTCTTTTAGTATATTTGATTCAGTAGCCAATGGAAAACCATTATCCAACATTTCATCAAGGAGCTATAAAAATATAAATATTACTATTATAAATAAAAAATAAAATAAATTAATTTTACTTCATAAATAATAACATAATTTTCTTTAATTGTTGATTCACTACACTCTCCAAAATAATCTTCAAATGTATCAATTACTTTGTGTAAAAATTCAATAACAAAGAGTGGTGCAACTGAAAATAATAAAAAATAATTAATAATAATAACTAAAATATATTAATAGACATAATAATACCTTCAGTAGTACATACACCAACAAAATATAAATGACATCTGAATATTGTTATTAAATAATGATGAGGAGCAGATAAAACAGGTGGCATATCACTTGGTGAATTTATTTTTTTTTGTTCATCAAAAAAATAATCAATAACTGATCGTGATATTACGGATTTCCAATGTTTTTCCATAAATACATCCCTATATAATAATAATTTATAATTAATAAATATAATGTAATTAATATAATAAATAATATGTTTTACCCAGATGTATTTATCATAAATAAACTGTGAATCATTCTTAATTCCTTCCTTTACTTTACTTCCTTTAATAATTTACAATTAAATTAATTTGATTTATTTAGTAAAAATAAATAATTTAATTTTTAACAACAGCTGACATTAAAACCACGTACAAAGTTAGGTAGTGGACACTCCCCATGAAATTTTTGTTGGTGAAAATTTAAAAGTTATCCGACAATAGCGTCTCTTAACTCTTTATCCATTCCATATTTTGTCCTAACAACCAATTATTTATTATTTATAAAATAAAATGGATAAGAATAGAATTTATTAATTTTATTTTGAGTAGGATCAGGATTTAATTTAATTTAATAACTTAATTAATTGAATAATAATAACCTCTTTTAATACACGTCAAAATTAAAACTCATACAAACAATACGTCTAATAATGTCAACATCAAGAGAGGATAAGGAATTTTGTAATGATTTGTATTCTTGTGGAGATGGAAGTGGAAGGTTTTAAATTAATTCATTTATTTTATTTTCTTTTATTAATAATACTTATTTTTATATTTATTTTAGATTTAATTGGAATGAATTTGAATTATATAAACTAAAACGTAGTTTATCCTGTTCAAAACTTAATTCAATTGGATCTGAATCTGATCTTAAGGATAGTATTCATTCACTTATCACAAGACCTCTTACTTCTATTGATCGGTTAGTAATAATAAATAAACTACTACATTATAATTATAATAAATTATTAATAATTATTTAGATTATATTATGAACGTAAAAATCGGATTGATATCCTTCGAAGAAATACAAAAGTTCCAAATGGATCAATTCCAGATGGAAAATTACCAGGATGGATTAAATTAAGAACAGGAGACAAAATACCAGCACCAATTCTACCAAATCATAAATTAGTTTTTACACGAGGAAAAATCTCTCAAAATGTATTCTAATTTAATTAATTAATTATTTATTATTTTTATAATTTATTTTATTTAAATTCTAATAGCTCTTGAAATCCTTTGATTCATTCAAAGTTAATATTGGAAAGAATGATTTAATTTCAAGTGAATGTTACAATGCTCTCCATGATCCATATGCTTCCTCATATTTTGATAATCCAAAAGTTCAACAACATTTAATTTCTCAAGGACTTCTCACTCCACAAGGAGAAGTTGTATGTTCACTTAAAGAATTTAATAATTGGAGATTACATTTGGATAATGTAGTTCAAGTTCAAAAAATTAATAATTCACTTCACAAAGCTGTAACTCACATTAATCATTTTTTATTTTTTATCATTTTTAAATATTATTTCTAATTTTAATTTTAATTTTAATTTTAGATTGCCACATACACAACTAATATTCAACAATTGAAACGTTTTCGTGAGTTTGAAGAAAAAGGATCTCGTTTTAAAATTCAAAATCCTCAAATGGAGAATCGGAATAAAGCAACTAAACTAAAAAAAATCCGAGAATACCAAGATATTGAACGGTAATTAATAATAAATAATTGTATTTTAATTTAATTTAATTAAATTAAATATTATTTTAGTTATAAGGAGAAACAACAACTCAAGGAAGAACAAATTCAACGTTGGAAAATTTACAAAAAACAAAATCAATTAAAACGAATCTTACAAGGTGTTGAAGAGGAAGAAAATAAAATTGAAAAAAGTTTATTACTTCAAGATCATATTGCTTATCGTCGCTCTCAAACTATTCTCAAAATCAAAGAAAAAGAAAAAGAAGCACAATTTCGTAAAGAAATGAAATATCAAATTGAAATTGGAAAAAAAGAACGTAAAGTAAGAAATTATTTTTATTTATTTATTAATTAATTAAATATAATTAATGAAATACAAATATTAATATTAAATTAATAGTATATGGATTATCTCCATGTTCAATGTGCATTTCAAGAGGCTGAGAATGAGCGTGAAGGAATTGTTGAAGAATTCTTTAAAAATGAATCAAAGAAAGGAGCAACTCAAAGACAAAAACGGATTGAAAAACGTCGTAAAAACTTTCGTAATAAAAATATTATAAAATATATTTTTTAATATTTATTTATTAGAAATGAATATTATAATTTTAGGTAATATTTTTGAAGAAAATAAGAAAAAGAAAGAACGTGAAGAATATTTAGTTCGTAAATATATTGAAAAATGGATTAATTTAACAATTGATGGAAAATTGAAAGGAAAATCCAATTTAATTCCTCCAACCGTATTTAGTCTTCCTTCTGAACTTGGTTATACTCTGGAATATCTTATTAAAAATACTAATAAAATGGAATCAAAATCAAAACAAAACTCAACTCAATTAATCCCAATCCCAATCCCCCAAATTAATCAACATAAAAACAATATCAAAATCCATAAGAATAAACCTAATCAAATTCAAATCACTAAAGGCGAACAGTGGATTGGAATTGGAATGAAGAAAGAAATTCACTGTTATTCTGAATCTGTGAAGATGGATAATAAAGTAAAAGAAGGATATGAATATGATGAATCAATCCAAATTAAAAATGGAATTGGAGATTGTTGGGATATTTAAAAATTATATTTATGTAATTTATATTTAATAAATTAAAAATTTAATATTACACTTTATAATATGTATGTTTATTTTATTGTAATGTAGTTATAGTTTAAAGAGAGGAGTGAGTTTAAAAGTAATATAAGTTAAATATATAAGTAAAAGTAAGGTAATAAATTATAAGTGGGGGTCCCTTTGTTGGACCTTATTAAAAGGTCAGAGAACTCCAACTGTGTTATATGTTTTTCCGTAAATAAGGATAATCAAATAAAAAATCTTAATTTATACACTGGAATATTTTTAAAAGAAAAAAAATAGTCTCAGCTGGATATAAAATACAAGAATATAAATTAAATTAAATATAAATTTTATTTACTTTAAATATAATTTAATATTGATTTAGTTAAAGAGAAGAGAAAGTATTTTATTTTTATCCATAACCATAGAAAGAGTTTAATTGATTTAAGAGAGAGTGAGTAGAGTAATAATGTTGTGTTGTGTTGATAATGGTATTAAATGATTTAAGTGTTTGAGTGTTTGTATTTATAAGAAAGAATGTTATACAGTATTACAAGAGAGTAGAGTGGAGAGTGAAAGTAAATAATGTTATTAAATTGAGTGGTTTTGAGAAGAAAGTAATTTAAGAGAGAAAAGGAGGAGGGTGGATGTTATTTATTTCTTTTTCTTTTACTCTATTTAATGATTAATATCTTTCATTACAATTAATTATATTTTTCATTTGGAGGAAGAGAAAATAGACTTAAAATGAAAGGAAGAGAAAGGAGGGGTTGGGTATCTTATATTTAACACCTGTATTTTTTTATTATTATAAATTAAATTGATAGAGTGTTATAATGTGAGGAAGGGAGGGAGGGAATGGGGAATAATGGGTGGGATTTTTGAGAACCATTTTGAAAGAAATGAGAAAAAGACTCCCCAAAGAGATCAAAATAATAAAGATACGCCTACTATAAAAACAACTCCCACTCAAAATATAATTCACAAATATACAAAAATATATTAAATATTTTAAACTAAAAAGTAATTGTGTATTTAATTTAAATAAATGAATTAATATTTGTGTATTGATTATATGAATATGATGAATTTGAGTAATTGAGATATTACATTATGATAAGAATTCTTATTATTCTATTGATCCAGTTTGACCTTTTATTCTTTTATAAAAGTAAAAGAAAAGTAAAGAATAAACTATACTCTATTTTTAATATAGTGATCTCACACTTAATTTCTTTTGAATTTGTAAAATAATAATAGAGTAGAGCATACCTTATTCAAAAAAAATATAAAATTATAGGGTTTGACTGTGGGAATTTAAAATTCCAATTCTTATTTTATTCTATTCTATTCTTATTTCTTTTACTCTCTTTCATCAAAATCACACTATCCAAAATCAGAATAATAAACGATACCCCATCATTATCAACACATAAAAAATTCCTATTATTATAAGCAACAACTTATCATAAAAGGATTCTAAGTCAATGAATCTTAACAATAAAAATTAAAAATTATAATAATAAATATAAAATATTTTAACTTTAAAAATTAAAATTAAAGTAAAATTAATAAAATATTTTAAATTTAAAATTATAAGAAGAGATTAGAAAGAGAAGAAAAGTATGGTATAAAATGATATTAGAAAAAGGTAGAGCATAAAATAATGGGATTTTTTTTATATTCATGTTCTGTTCTGTTCTGTTCTTTGACTCTGAATGTGATTGTGTGATTCTTTTTTTTTTTGTATTGTTGTATTAACAATGGTATTCCTTCTTTCTTTTTCTTTCTCTTGTGTCTCTGTAGGTGTTCCACCCATTTCCTTTTATTAGATTTTACACACTGAACATTTCTCGTCTTCACTCCAGGGAATTTGTGTCTCTGAATTGTAGAAAAGAGGCGGTAGTTAATATTATAAAAGAAAAAGAAAATACACAAATTCACATGTAAAAGGACACAAGATAAGACATTCCGTACAGAAGTAGATCATAGAAAATGATAAAAAATATATAATATATTTTTATTATTTTTTTAAAAATATTAAATTAATATTAGATGAGGAGGGGGTTAATGATTTTTAAAAAAATGATTTAAAAAAGTTAAAGAATTTATTGAGAGAAAGAGAGAGATGACTCTTTATATATTTGGTTGTCATTTTATAATTAATTGATGGAGGTTCTTTGGTTTGGTTGTTGTGTTGAGATTATACTAGTAGATAATAATAATATATTTTTTTGAATGATTTATGAATGGGCCACGTGCTCCTCCAGAAGAAGCACCCCCATGAACTTACTTTTTTCTTATATAATATCTCTTCTAAACTCTAACTAAAGGTAAGGAAAAGGCTCAGGTGCGTCTGTAATTCAATTAAACTTTAAATTCCAAAATCCACAGGAAATATATAACATATATAAATTATATTAAATAAATTTCTATTTTTAAGGGCTCTTCAATTTACAATACCCAAAGATACACACACACACGACACACAACACTCAAATAATCAAAATTACTTGAAATAAGTTAAGTGTGGATACTTGAAATAAGTTAAGTGTG
>JAQGCN010000390.1:0-23084 GCA_034699725.1 Friesea truncata
AGACGACTAAGCTCAACAAGCTATACCAATACCTAAACTTCGTCGGTTTGCATAATACTGACTATTGTACGGTTTATTAATTTAGAGTTTAAAAAAAAATCTCAGCAACGAAAAATTCAAATAAGTGATTTGAAAAATCTTAATTGTGAATCGTGCTTTCGTGCAAATTTTATGCTTGTATCTGATTGCAAAAGCAAAAATTAGAAAAGGCACCTTTGGTACATCTTCCATAATTTCAAAAATATTCGAAACAAAATTTACAATGGCAAACGACCAAGTTCTAAAATATTGCTTCTGCAAACATTGAAATTCAAGTCCCAGTCTTCACCAGCTTCTAAAATTTCATGACATAATTCTTTTAAGTCCACAGAACCAATAGCTACCCATTCCTGGAACTTGTAATGATAGTTATAGACATTGTTGATGGTATTTTCTGAATGTGCATATAAGGCAGTGAATGCATCTTTTGACCTAGAATTAAAACATTTGCTCATTTTCCAAAAATGAGAAACTTAAGTTTTTTCTTACATTTTAGGTAATCTATAAAAGGATTGATCTGGTTTGCCTTCAATTAATCCAACGAAATTAAATGGTAGAGATAGAAATCGTCGAATTAAAACGTAATACTTTTCAACAATAAGGTAAAATTGTGGCTTGAACTGTAGTTTTTGTTGGCTAAAAGTAAAATTAATATCAAAATCTAGTAACAGTAACAAAGTTATAAATACTTACGCATAAATTAGTTCCACGTCAATTGTTGGAAGATGGTCGCATATTACTCTAACACCTCGTCTATAAACAACCTCGAAGACTTTATAAATTTGGACGTCCCAATGTTTCTTCCAAGCTGATAAGTCTTTGTAACCCTACAAAACACAGAAATTGTTAACATAAATATTTTGCAACAATATCACCAAAATACATCATTTGCAGCATTGTTAAAAATTTGTCGTATTTCATCAAGAATACGATTCCAACCAGTCATATTTCTCACAATACAAACGTTAAGGAGCTGCTCAACCTAAATTACAAAAAGCAAAGAATTGTTAGAATCCATTTTTAAATGAGCTAGTGTTTATTTGGCATTGATTTTGAGTGCATTAATTTGGAATATTGACTTTTCGTTGGTGGGTAGGGTGGAAGGAGGGTGGGTACTCAGTGACCGGAATCTTTTCTTGTTGGGCTCTTTCTCCATTTTTTTTTCATTGGCCGACCGTCAATTTGACTCTAGTGCGGACATTTCAAGGTCATACTTTTTTAAATGGCTGATCGAAACTTATGGAAATATTTTTCAAAAGCAACAGGTGGTACTTTTATACTTGGTTTCAAATAATTCAGAAAGAATCTTTGAAATACAATATATGTCCCTTGACTTGGAAAATAGAAATTAGTTTGTATTTTAAACCAAAACTTATATTTTCGGAAAAACTTTATAAAGGTATTTTTGAAAATTCTGTCTTGATAGTAAGTAAAATAATACTCTTTTGAAAATATTCATGTAATAATTTTATGTTTCTGATACGGAATACATAATGAGCAATTCCTCTTTATTTCAAAATAATCGAAATTTTCACCCTTTGGATGGGATTGTGACAAAATAAGAACTTTAAAAAGTAATTTTAAGAAATTCTGTCCAGATAGCAAACTAGATACTACTTGTCTGAAAATATTAATGTCATATTTTCATGTATACGATAGAAAATATAAAATTTGCAGTCGTTTTTATTTCAAAAAGATCAAAATTTCATCCCCCTTCCATGAGTTTATGACAAACTAAAAACTTTATCAAGGAATTTTTAATAATTCTGTTCATGCAATTTTGACAAGAAACAGAAAATGTGCAGTCGTTTTTGAGAAATATTTGATTTAGTATACAACATTTTTTTTTACAACAAGTTTTGGTTGTATTTACAAACTAATGTTCCACGTCAAAGGGCATGTCTTATATTTTGAAGCATTCTTTTCTGAATAATATGAATATGACACCACAATTACAAAAATTCAACATGTCGCTTTTGGAAAATATTAATATTAGTTTTGGTCAACCATTTAAATAAAAGCATGACCTTAAAATGTCCTCACGAGGCTCAAAGAAGAGAAAAACGAGCACAAAGAAAAGATGGCGGTCACTTAGTACCCACCAACGCAAAAATCAATTATTCCAAATTAATGGATTCAAAATAAATCCCAAAAAACAAAACATTAGCTGTTATGAACTAACCTTGTGCTCAATTTGATGATGATAATCTGTTAAAGCATTATTTTGTCGATTAATATATTCTACACGTTCTCTGAATCTTCTCACATAACGTTCAACTTCAGAATAATTGTCCCATTTTACAGCGTTTTTTTGAGATACAAGTTGAGAAAGTCGTAGAGCTGCTTCAAGCATCATTGGTCGCTGACATGGAATCATTCGGTCCCCAACTGTGTTGTGGAATTCTGCCATGTATTTCATAATGTTTGCTTGTCTGGAAAAACGTAAACCATCGTCTGCAACTGGTACTAAAGCTTTTGGCAATTGAAAACCAGAAAGGGCAAGATGTTGAGCATCGTTCACAAGGGTCAAAAGTCTTGAATTAAAGTTGACTTGTAGAAATCCAGTATCTGGATGAAAAGATACAACTGGTGTCCTCTCATCTAGACTAATAAAATAACAATCTGAGTTAAAATAATAGGCATCAACTTCATCTTACGCTAATCCTTCTTTCATATTAGTTTTGTCAATTTTTTGGTTCCAATCATTAAAGAGCTTTCTCTCCAATTTTAACATGTCTTTCACCAAAGCAGTCGCTTCGTTTTCAAATATTTCATAATCATTTAAGTCACTTAATATCCGGGAAGCTAATTTCATCATATTTTCAACCTTAAATCAAATCATAAAATCAATAATTTCTAAATACTGCCAAAAATTAATTTTGTTACCTTTTTCCGTTGTAAACCAATCTCTCCAATTTGTTTAACTTCCCGTGTTACTTGAGTATGTGAACTTCCTTCAAATTCTTCAGAGTCAACTCTGTCATTCAATTCTTCAATTTGTATTCTAAACGAAACTAATAAACGTTCTCGATCCGATCGAATTCTATTTCCAATTGTGGGATTTTCCATAAAATTTTGATATCGTTTACACTCATTGTATAACTGAAAAAGAATAAAAATAATGTACACACATAAGGAAGGAATTTGTTTAATTTTAACCTGTTCATCTGTCATTGTTGATAGAAATCTTGATGTTATTTTATCCGCAATATCAGCTTCTTCACCCATTACAATTCCAGTATCTACTTTTTGCAGCTCATCTTTTTCTGGTGGATCTGAAACTGAATCTCCGGCACTTCCGGTCATTTTTAATAAATAGTTCCTTATTTTGTTGACTTAAAAACTTTATTTTATTTAAAATGTAAAACACAAAATTGAAAAATAATTATTCCAATAAAGCATGTTGGATTATTTATTTTAAAAATGAATAACAATTACGAATGCTTAAAAATTAACATGGAAACTTATCAAAAGTTTTATCCTTACAAAATCTTAAATCTACACTTGTCTGTTTCATATGGATTTAATGAATGACAGACAGTGCTTGTAAGGAACGTGTGTGCAAAACTAATGAAAAATAACAATTAAAGGAAGTAAGAATGGTCAAATGTCAACTTAAATTTGACTTTATCCTAGCAACTGTTTTGTTATGAATATTCCAAAAACTCACAACTTAACAGAAATGTGATTGGATCGATTCATCATGGAATGGATGGCTTGTGCTTAACGCAAGGAACAGAATCGGCTAAAGTTGATTTGTTTAAGTATTTCTTTTTCTATTAATAAATATGAAATCTAAAAAATATTTTTCATTATTTTCATTATTACTTTACTTTATTGTTGTTAAGAAAAGCCAACAATTTAACTTTCTCTGGTGTTTGGATTCATCATCCAATCATCATCCCCACACCTCTTAAAATGATATGATGCGGTGTTGGTTTGGTGGTGATGGCGGCAGCAGCAGCGGTTACGGATTTGGATTTTTTTTCTTTTGTTTATGATTTGAATATTCTAGAACTTTGATCCTCCAGAGTCCAGAATCATCTTAATCCCTCACTCTCTGTTCATCAGTATCTCACTCTCACTCCATTTTTTAACAATTTCTTATTTATCCAGCATTCATCCACAAATTGAGTTTAACTTCAATTGAAGTGATTAAGTGAGTAGAAAGAAGAGAAAAATGGTTATGGAGTAAGTCTAAAATTTTATTGTTTTTTTAACATTTTTTACCATTTATAATTTTTATGTATTGTAGGAGTACTACTGAAAAGACTGACATTGGCAGTGTTAAAATTGATTACATTCCAAAACCTGGGGCCGTTGACCTTAAAGATGGTAAACTTTGGAAGGAAATAATTACGGAAGGGGAAGGAGACGAAACTCCTCAGGATGGTGTTGAGGTATTTGTTCATTATATTGGTAACTTGACCGATGGTACTGAATTTGACAGAAGCAAACGTGATGTCAATTCCAAACCATTCTCCTTCGTTCTAGGAAAAAGTGAGTTTATTATCGTTTACAACAATGTTTATATAACAATTTTCTACTTTTAAATGTGCCTTCGAATTATTTTTCTTGAATTAAGTACTGATTCTTAAAACATATAAGATGTTTTCTAAGTACTTAAGTTAAGATTAAGAGTCATAAATGTCAATGTTTTTTTTTCTTCAGAATCAGTCATCTCTGGTTGGGATGTTGGTGTAGCAAGTATGAAAAAAGGTGAAGTATGCAAACTCATTATTCATCCCGACATGGGTTATGGTGAGACTGGATCTGGCCAAATTCCTGGAAATGCTACACTGATTTTTGAGGTATTTTTGTCGATAATTTTCTTATGGAAATAATAATTTCAACTTATGAACTTTCAATTTTTCAGATTGAGTTAATTGAATGGAAATACGAAGATTTAAGTCCAACTAAATGTGGTGGAATTATTAGAAAAATTATTAAACCAGGTGGTTCAAAGTACTATCATCCAAATGATGGTGCTACAGTAAAAGGTGAATTTATTTATTTTTGCTAATCTTTGATTTAAATAAAACGTACAACAGTATTATGCATAACCGACGAAGTTTGTGTATAACTTGTGATGCTTAATCGCTTGTAATACTTTCACCAGTGAAATTCGTCTTTACTACTTTCACTAGTGAAAATAGTCATTACTTTTCTCAGTAGTGAAAGTAGTAGTGAATTAGTGAAAATAGTAGTGAAAAATTGAAATATTTTTTTGGGCCCTTAGGAGAAGTCCCTTAAGGACTGCTCCGATTTTGCTCATTTTTGAACTTGACCTCAGTTATGACCTCAAATGCTTATATACCAAGTTTGGTGGACATCCGTTAACTCGTTCTCGAGTTATCGTGTTTACAGACAGACAGACGGACGGACAGACAGACGGACTTTTAGATCACATATACCTCCTTCGTCGGTTAATAATTGTAGCTAAATTATTGTTTTCTTCAATTAGTTCATATCGATGGATACCACGATGGGAAGTCATTTGATCAAAGAGATGTTGAATTTATCCTTGGGGAAGGGAGTGAATCCAACATTTGTATTGGGATTGAAGAAGCCCTTAAAAATATGAGTGAAGGTGAAACTTCTGAACTGACACTCCAGCCAACATTTGCATTTGGAGCGACTGGTGATGAGGGATTGGGGGTTCCTAGCAATGCTACTGTGAAGTATATTGTAACTTTACATAAGTTTGTGAAGGTAAATCTAAATTAAGATCTGGAAGATTGGAATTACAGATTTTTTTTGTATCTTTTAGGGAAAAGAAGTATGGAGTCTAGATGGTCCACAAAAGATGGAATGTGCAAGAGAATTTAAAGAAATTGGGACAAAATTCTTTAAAGAGAAAAAGTATGAGTTAGCTAGAAAATATTATAAGAAAATTGTGGAATTTCTTAAAATGGAAGCTTGTAAGTGAAGTGAATACTTTAACTTTATATACTAAACATTTCTAATTCAATTTTCTTATATTTCAGCAGTGTTAACAGGTGAAATTGAAGAAGAGAGAAAATGGCTCCTAGCAATGTCACATTTGAACCAGGCCCAGTGCAGTCTTGAACTTAAAGATTATTTAGCTGCAAAAAATTCAGCATGTGAAGCTTTAGAAATTCAAACAGACAATATCAAAGGATTGTACAGACGTGGACAGGGTTACATCGGTCTTACAGAACATCGTCTTGCTAAGAAAGATTTTGAAAGAATTCTAGAATTAGAACCAGGTAACAAACTTGCTGCTCATAAACTACATCTTTCCAATGAATTAATTATGAAAGATACAGAAAAAGAAAAAAAATTATATGCAAAAATGTTTGGAACCAAAAATTGAAAATTCCAAAAAAAAATTTAGTTTGATCATATTTTTTCAATTAATTTCTAAAGTTTATTAGTGAATTATAAATAAAGTATCATCACTATTTTAAACATAATTATAGTAATTTTATAGTCAGAATCAATATTCATCTTCGTCATTTTACACTAAATTCCTAATTATAAAAAAAATTGATTCAACTTTTGAGTCAGACGACTATAAAATGTCACCAAGATGTCATTCTACATTAATCTGATTCAAGAGCTTGATATTTTAAAGTTAATTCATTGTATAAATATTATATATGATATTACATACTATTTTAAGGTCAAAAATAACCTAGTCAAAATACACTTAGTCAATTGTATACTATTCCCTATTCTCTATGGCCAATTTTTCTACGATCGCGAGGTCTGTCAGACCTGTATTCTCGACTCCTGGACCTTTCTCTAGGATAATCATAATATCGTTCTCGACTACGATCTCGGTATTCTCGACTCCTCGACCGCTCACGACGACGGGGACGATGGCGATCACGAGAACGAGATCTCTCTGTAAATATAATAATTAAGGTATTTAATCAATTACTGAATTGAATGAAAATGAATATTACCTCGAGGTCTCATTGTATAACTTTTTGTTTCAATTCCATGAAGAGTATCTTGAAGTGAATTTATAAGAATTTTACAACGGTCATCATTTGCCACTTTTGACTGTTTAATGAGAGAAACAGCAGTAGCAAGCGTTTCAGCAGCACTTGTAAATTCACCTAGAATCATTGAGAATAAAATATTCAATGTGATAATTAGTAAATAAGAAAGTTAGAAGTGCAGCGTTACGTAACTAACTGGAAGGTGTCAACCGGTCCAAAGAAATTGGGAAGGGAAGGGGTGTAAAATACATAAGGTTTTTAGACTTGCACTTTCGGTGCTTGTCAAATTATTTGACAAAACTTTAAGGAAAAATGGATTTTTCTAATTTTATAAGAGGGGAGGGAAGGGGTGGTGGTAACGGCCGGTGTGCCTTCCAGTTTTGTATGTCCGTGATTGCTTGCTTGTTAGATTTTGATAAAAGCTAGTCTAAAGTCACACTAACCTGCTGGAAATACAGACGCAAAATACATATTTAATAACCAATAATGCAAGACAAGAAGAAAGAAACATACCAGCTGCTGCATCGGATACAGCTCTGGAGATTGCAGCACTTGACACAGTTCTGTTCCTACTCATTACTTCTTCAAATTCTGCTTCTGAAACAGGACCCAATGGTGGTGATCCTCGATGATCCATTGGAGGGCCAGGATAAGGACCTGACATATTAGGATTATATGGACCACCCGGTCCATGTTGTGGTCCTGGTCCTTGCATTTGTGGCCCTGAATTAGGTCCTTGCTGTTGGTGAAAAAATGCTGGATTCATGTGAGGAGCTGGTTGTTGTTGTGGAGGTCCTTGCATTTGCGGGGGCACTAAAAATATTTAAATGTAAAAGTACAATATTTTCCCTATGATAAAGCTTATATTTTCTACTTACTTGGACCCCTCATAGGGTTGTGGGGGTTATGCATTGGTGGTGGACCACCTCCACCAGGAGAATTCATATGAGGTCCATGAGGACCGTGCGGTCCATGTGGACCGTGAGGCCCTGGTCCTGGGGGACCATGAGGAAAGTGGTTCACTAAAACAAATAATTCAAAGTCGAATTGATAAACATAAGAATAATAGTCCGAAAAAAGTGTAAGTATTATTACTAGGAGATCTAGGCCATCCATCTCTAGGGGGCATTTGGCCAGGGGGGCCTCTAGGTCCCATTTGTGGTGGTCCTTGTTGATAAAAAGGGTCGTTATGCTAATTTAAAAAAAACAATCAGTTTTAGTTCCAATTATTAAAATAGTTATTAAGAGAAAAGAATTAAGAATAAAAGTATACCATCATAGGCATCCCACGTGGAGGGCCTTGCATTGGTGGCATTTGCATCATTGGGCGAGGAGGTCCATTAAAACCGCCGGGAGACATGTTATTTGGTCCTGGACCCATATTTCGATGATTGTGTGGCCCCATTCCTGGTGGAGGACCGATGTGTCTAGGACCACGAGGTCCCATCATTCCCCTCGGTCCCATTCCCATTGGAGGTCCTCCCATTCCCATTATATTAATTTCTCCACCACCTCCACCACTTCCACTTGATCCTGGACTTTTATCGTTACTACCAGCGGTTGAAGGTCTTGTTTTTGCTTGGGCTTCGAACTAAATAAAAATAAAAATAAATAGGATAACAAATTATATTCGTCAAAGGAAACTTACCTGATTTAGTGCTTGTTTAGTAGGTGGAGTGACAACAGGTAACTGACCATGTAGTTTCTTTTTTGAAAGTTGTTCATGTAGTATTTTAAGTGAATTTTCAGATCCTACAGTAACTACACAGTATCCTTTTGACTGTCCATTAGCACGATTTTCATAGAATTTGACTTCCATAAAATCCGTTACTCCTATTTCCAAAGCAGCTTTCTGAATGTCAATATCTGATGTCCACTACAAGAAATAAAATAATTATCGTATAATTATTAGTTTAACTTAAAAATTGAGCCATGATCATGGTTTGATTGGACGTACCCATGTTAAATTCCCAACGTAAACTTGACACTTTCGAAGGGGCATGATGGAGTCCTTAGAGCCTTCTCGATGAGAGTCAGTGGATTTTCCATTGTTAATACCGCCAGGATTGCTAGTGGGGCTACCAGAGGGTGGGGTTCCTCCTTCCTGGCTTTCTGCGCCTTCAACAGCTGAGGACTGGATCATGTCATCGTACAAATCAACGTGTTCGTCAACTTCCAACTCGAACTCATCCTAAATATGAATTGAATTATATTTTTAAATTAAATCAAAGAAATGGTATATTTTTAAGAAAAATAACTCTTACATTCATTAATTGGGTTTCAGCTGTCATTTGCAATTAAGATGATGCTTTTAAAAAGCAAATTAAATAAGTTGATAATTGTTTATTTCAATGAGCTGTGTATGTGTTGTTCTGTTGTAATAATGAATGACTTTAGTTTAATACAGATGGCTAAAATTTTAAAAACAAAACATTTAATTTTTTCATTCACAATTTTGAACCCATCACGTAAACAAAAACCCACCAAGAAATAAGAAAGCCGACAAACAAGAAGACAAAGAGGAGGGACACGGCACTGACATGGACGGACAAGGCAAGTCTGACTCCATCACATCATTTTCACGAAAAGTCTTTGCGATGCGCTGTTACAAAATCATTTGTTGACGCCCTCTTTTTTCATTCAAGAGTTTTTTAGCGTCTTTCTCTCCATCTACTTCTTACGAGCATCAACTCAAAAGTGTCATTTTTCATTTTCAAAATTTATCATTTTTATCATCAAGAATCAATTAATCAAATTCTGATTCTTTGAACCTACACATTTCCTATTTATGGGATCAATTTTAATAATTAATCAGTTTTAATTTTATTAAACGAGCGATTGATTAATGTCCCTTACAATTAATACAAATATTTGTAAATCTTCCATTTTAACAGTTTTTTCAACATTTTCTGATATGATCTTCATCTTCTTCTGGTTGAATATAATCCATCCAATTTGTCCATGTATAACCCCAATATTTAGGATGACCTTTTGGATCCTTTGGTTTATTTATTGGAGGAACCATTGTCTTCCGATATGTCTGTAGTTTGTTGTATAGGATACTTACAATTTCAGGATTATCATTTGCAATATTATTCCTTTCACAAGGATCCTCCTCTATATCAAACAAACAATATTCTCCACTTGTTAAATTACAAGGATTTTCATAGAATCCTTGGTTGCAATTAACAATCACTTCGTTAAATAATCCAGCATACTGTTGTTGAATTAGTTTCTTAAAAGCATTTGGTAGGGAATTATTAATAGCTATTCCTGCAATTGAATTCTTAGCATTTCTTATTATAAGATTTAAATCAGTCAGAGTGTATCCAGGTGATGAATACCATCCATCCCATTTTCCACCGTAAGTTGTCCCTGCACAAAAATTATTCAATCAGTATGTTTGATAAATTTATATAAAAACTAACCGTGTAATAATTTCCAATTTTTGAACCGTATAGCCTCATTTCCATAAATATCGTCAATATTATGTAAAATTTCTTGACGTTGAGATGGTTTCTTAGAATTCAAGGATTCCCATTGGCTAATTCCATCAACTTTCCCTTGAATTAGTCCTAATCCACCAATTCCATCGAGCAAAGTCGGTAACCAATCTTGAATGTGTATTAAGTCAGTGGAGACTCTCGATGATTCTGATAGAAATGATGGACTCCATATTAGTCCAGCTCCACGAACTCCACCTTCCCATAAGGTATTCTTAACCTAAATTAAATTTATTTTATACTTTTTATTTATTATACCAACAATAAAAAATCAACACTTCGCAATGGCCAATTGGATGCTGCGTTGTTATTAAATCCACCTGCAGGACCTCCATTATCTGAAGTGAAAATAATAATTGTGTTGTCCAGAAATCTATTTTCTTCTAAAGCTTTTACAACACGACCACAGGATTCATCCAATTTGTATACCATTGCTAAATTAGTTAAGCCATGTAAAAGGTTAAAAGTTCGTAAATCGTAATATTAACTAAAGTACCTGCATATTTTCTTCGCTCAACATCCTTGATGTAAGAAAACTTTTGTATAACTTCATCTGGTGCTTGAAGGTAAGAATATGGATTTGCAGAATGAACTGCAGTATGAGATACTGTCAAAAACAATGGTTTACGATGATTGTGATTCTGTATTATTTTTATAGCTTCTTCTGTATATAAATCTGTGGTATAGTTTCCAAAATTTTCATAAGTTGTTTCCATATTCCTTCGCATGTCGTATCCAATTGCTTGAGGCTAAAAATTTCAATATTCCAAAGTTATTAAGAAGTAAAACCTCGCAATCAATTAAATTATCCTTACTTACTCCTTCTTCTTGTGCAGTATTATCATAATAGTCTTTATGGCCTGTCCAATGACCATAGTGAGTGTCAAATCCACGACATGTTGGAGTATGTTAAAACTATTAAGCTATTATTGTCATATTTTGAAAATGGATCGGGATTTGGAAAATTGATTGAATTAAATCTTTTTCTTTATAAAAAAAATTGGTAATCAACCAACAATCAATTCATTATTTAATTACAAGCGTCATTTTCAGAATATGAAATTATAGCTTATATTTCACATATATTTTTTTCTAAAGTGTCCTAAATGCCATTTTCCAACTAAATGTGTAGAATATCCTAAATCTTTTAAATATTCTGGCATCAATTTTACATCCAAGGGAAATCCATAAGGAGTTGAACCAAAAATAACATTATGTTGCATTCCTAAATTTTTGTAGAGCCAGTTTTAATTGTTGTATACTGATTATTGGAATTATTAATAACCTGTATGTATTGGATGTATTCCACTAAACAAAGCACTTCGAGATGGTGTACAAATCGGGGAAACGTAATAATTGTTTAGAATAATTCCTGAAAATGCGATAGCGTCAATATTTGGTGTTGGAATTTGATGTGATCCACGAAAACTCATATCGTTAAAACCCTAGAACAAATTAGCAATCAATTATAAATTAAATAATTATATTTTAATAATATACACAACACTACCAAATCATCAGCTATTATTAACAAAATATGCGGCCTTTGATTCTGTTCTGATTCTGAGCGTTTTTCCATTTTCATAAAATGATGGAAGGAATATTTTTCTGTAGTTAAGTTTTGTACAGTTGCAATTACAATTGAACTATTTAAAAATATTACAACCCATTTTGAAATATCCATTTTACACCAATCTAAATTTATCCTAAAAGTATGATCTTGAAACTTAAATTGAAAAAATCTTATAAATTCTTTTAACAAAGAAAAACCGTCATCGTTTTGATTTAAGTTAGAATAAATAAATTCCGGATTCCAGAATGAATGTTGTCAAACATGTTTTATCATCATTATTTTTTTAAAAAAGAGGTGATGATAAAAAAATCATGACCCCTGAGGCCGGTCATGGTCATGGTCATATAGTAAAGTGGTGGGTGAGATAAATCATAAAGGAGAGAGGCCCTTACTACAAAAAATCGGTTTTTCTTTACTTGTTCAACAAAAAAGGATAAAAACTTCACTCATGAAAATAATTGTAAAACTTTTGAGTTTGATTTATTTTTTAATAGAAATTAAAATATTTTCCACTTGACTTGGAATTAAAAGTTATTGACACATTTAGGTGATTGATGGAATGATATTTTTTGTAAATGTGTTCATCCATTTTGTGTTCTTTGGGATTGATTTCATAAAAAGTGAAAAGAAAAAAACACGAAATTCAAAATCTCACAATTTCACTCTTTTCTTCTTTTGGCCGCCGTTGAAAGGAATTCCACGTGCTTTGCTCTTCTTGCTGATTCCACACCACAATAAAGTCAATTAATTTTTTACTTTAATTTAATTAACTTAACTTACATTAAACAACAACTATGGAAATTGAAGTAGAAGCTAAAAAGATAAAGAATGCTCTTAACCTGGATTTCGAGCCCAACTTGGTCTCCTGTGGAGTGAATGATTACATTGTCGCAATTAGTGGAAATGATGGGAAAATCGATATGTAAGAATAATTCTTTAATAATTAATTCTACATCAAAATATTTCTTTTTTATTTAGATTTAAACTTGAAGCAGGAAAAGAGGTATACACCTTCAAAGCTACCATCACAACATATGTTGAATATGGTTATGGTCTATCCGGTCTGTCCGCCATGGAGTTCACAAAGAACGACGACCTATTTGCATCGTCTCCTGCCTCAGACATCTTGACAATATTTTCATTTGATTCTTATGATCAGGAGTTGTCTTATAACATGTAAGAAATTTTCAATAAGTTTTATTATTGAGTTTGTTCCGTGGAAGTTAATTCATTTAAAAAATTAATTTTCAAAAATAACACTTCATCAAAATCTAAATTGTTATATGAGAATAATATTATACAATTAATAATTCCTTTCTTTTTCAGTGGAGGAGGTAGTATAACCTCAATCGTAGTGATTGATGAAAATATGGTGGGAGCAGCAGATACTCTGGGTTATGTTCACCGTAAGCTTTCAATAATAAAATAACTAAATTCCTTCCTCCTCTATTATTAATAAACATGTAATAATGTTGTTTATTTATTTTTGTAGTTTGGGATTTGCGTCTGAATGGAAGAAATAAAGCATTGTATGATCTCCGGTTTGATGAAAGTACTTCAAGAACAGTGGATTGTAACAAAATGATTGTTGACTCAGAAGGAAGAACAATTTTCCTAGCACTTGAAAATGGTTCCTTGGGCTCGTTAGATATGAGAAATCGCAAAATATTACGAAGTGAACTCAACGAATCAGGCAATGCATATAATGTTATTGCAACTTATCGCGACGAGACAAAGTTATGCGTCGGTGATTCGGATGGTATTGTTCATTTTTATGATTGGAAAAAATATGGTTATCAGAGTGACTCATTCAAGACTCATCCATCGAATTTGGAAGGAATGATCCCAATTACTGAAAACATTGGAATACTTGGATATGAAGATGGATCTATTTTGGCGTACAATTTTTTTCCTCATAAAACACTTGGAGTTGTTGGGAAGACGAATGGTATTCTTAAAGACATGGACGTCACTAAGGATGGTCGTACAATTGTCAGCGTGTCACAAGGCAAAGACAACATGGCCCAGTTTTGGGACGTCGGATACTTTGAGAATTATGACCACAAAGAATGCAAAGGAGGTAGAAAATCCAGAAAAAGACATCTTCCTTCCAGCAATCAAGAAAATCCTAATGCTTTCTTCTCCGGCTTGTGATGGAATTGAATATCATTAAGTCATCTTAACTTGACACACAACCAACCCACCGAATTAAAATTTCTTTGTGTAATTTATCATGGAAATAATGAAAAGACTGAATTTATTATAATCTATAGCTTTATAAATATTTCAAAAACAAAGTCCAAAGATATATTGTAAATAAATGGTGTGGTTTAGAAATGATGACTAAAATTATGAATAATTCTAAATCTCAATAATAAGTTTCTGATGGAAAATATTAGAAAAACATACTTCTTAATATGGGGAATGGGTAACTGGAGATTGTTGTTGGTTGACACTGTTTCGGATTTGATCATTTCGATGATACTGAGAATGAGAATTTCTATCAAGTGTCATAGTCCCCGTCGGTGGAATTCCCCCGACTCCAGGTCCTACGGAATTTGTAGCATTTTCAGCGATAGATTTATGGATTGGAGGTTGAAAACAGCTAATTTGAAGTAATTAAGAGAAAAATTATAATTTAACTTTTAATTAATTTGATTACTTATTTCAAATCTTGGCGTGGCTTACCGAACATGCTCTACAGGCATATCTCCATCTGTGTAACTTGCTTTCAAATATTTGTTTAATACGGCAAAAATTTGAGAATTGAGAACTTGAAATCTTCGAATTCGATCTACCATTCGTTTCAAATGCTAAAAGTATCAAATTCAATTAAAAACCTCCTTTTTAGGATATTATATGAGCTAGACTTACAATCCCTTTGACATGAGCATCCTTTCCATCTGCTCTTTGAACACGAAGAATATGATAACAAAAATCTAAGGCCTCAAAACGCCGCTGTTGACCAAGAAGGACAATGATAGCACATCCAGCCCAATTAAATCCTTCCCCGTATAATTGTCTAAACAAAAAATATATCAATAGAGTTAAATAATACAACAGTAAATTCAGAATTTCTTACTCGACAGTAAATTCATTTTCCCCAACTGGAATGCAATAAACGAATTGAAGAGCCGACCACAGACGATGAAATTCTGAGCATTCTTCAACATTCATCACTCGATTAGTGGGTGGTGGTCCGTTCCAAATTGGGTCACTCAGGAATTCTCTAATTCGAGTAAGAACTACTTCAAAAATTGACAGACCACAACACAGTCGCTCTTTCGTCAATAGGTCTCCATCACGTGCCAGATTTCGTTGTTTCTCTGTTCCAAACTTTTCAATGTTTTCAATAATATGAAGTGATGCATACTTCGCTTCAAGCCTCTTTTGTTTCGCTTCAGGTTTTTCCCCTTCTGAAAAGTTAAAGAATAATGAATTATACGATTGATTAATAGAAACATCAAACTCACCTTTGCAGTAAGGCCTTGGAAATATATTCTGAAAAGGAGCTGCATGAAGTAAATCGCAAACTTCCTCTTGAGATAGGCTTTGTTCAATCAGGAGACAAAAGAGGAGAGCATTTCCAACTTCACGAAAATGCTGGAAAAGATCCATTTTCGCATCCGGATATTGAATAATATCGTTTAAATTTTCTTGATAAAATCCCAAAATTCCTAGTAGTAATAACAACACTATATTTTAGATGAGTTCTAAAGAAAATATAACATGTCATACCTGGAGAGCCATAATCGTAAAGTGGCATTTTGCACGATTTTGGCATTGCTTCCATGAGTGTTTTTGTAAATTGGTATATTCCTCCTGTAATTAAACTCTTGATAACCTTAAGGACTTCTTGCATAACAACTGCAATCCCTTGATAACCCAGTAACTTTACAACAGCACGGAGATGAGGAGAGCCAATAAAATCTGTTCACAATTTACACATGCAAAAGTTTACAAAACTTTTCAATACAAAATAAACAAAAATTCCTTAACTTACTTGCATATTGACTATAAATGGTTCCATAAGCAAGATTTAAATGTTTTGAACCCCAGAGGTAGTGATGAGCCATCTGTGGTGGTTTCTCTCGATGAGTTGGATCGGCAAAACTTAAGCCAAGTGATCGGACGAACCTAAAATTTTTCAATTTATGCATCATTTGTTTTACTCCTAAAGCAATGTTTACTTACCGATTTGTGGCAGCATTATAACAAAAATTTGGCAGGAAATCGTAATTGAGTTCACAGAAAACATGAAGCGTAATACGCCCATAAGGTGCTAAAACATTATGATTAGCTTCTCGAAGCATCCATTCAAAGTCATCCAAACCCGTCAAACACTTTCTGAGCAATTTATGAGTGAGTCGATTCACAGATAGAAGTCCATCCAGTTCCTTTGCATAAAAATATCACATCAGTAACAGCTTTATAAAACACTTTGCAAACTTACCACAACCCCTGTTAAATCACCCCCTTGGAATTTTGTTATTGCTAGTTCAAGCGATTTCAGAAGATCAACATTTATTCTTTGAGTAATTAATTTATTCAAATCAATTGATCTTCCAAGCAGTTGGACATGCCTCTGTTTCATCAAAGTCTCGTAACGATTGGCTCTTGGCCATGGAAAATATGTTTCTTGAGCAGCACACTCATCCCGGAATCTTTTATCTAACAAAATACTGTAAACAAACAAAAAGTTATTTTAAAAAGTCTCCTAGTTAGTATAGTAATTATAGCAATATACCTGGCAGATAACTGTTTGTAATAAATGAAAATTTGTTCGCTTAGCTTGTAAACAAACTGATCAAAACAAAGATTAACTTCAGCTTCAACTTCATCATACAGAAATTGCTTCCGGAAAACAGTTAGGGCGTAGTGGGCACTGTCATTGTACAGATCCAAGGGATACAATACATATCTAAAAGTGAAAACAAAAAATGTTAAGGAAAACTATAAATTGTAAGTAAAATTTAGACAACTCACTCCATCATGGATGGTTCTTTTGTTTTCAAAATATGATCAGTTAGAATCCATGGCATGGACATCTCAATCGGAAACTAAAAATTAGAATTAAATGGTTGCTTAGAATTGAGAAATTAAATTAAAGCATGCGTTTTTCAGAATTAGATTCCTCGAGAAAAATAAAGTCACGCAGGAATAATAATAATAGTGTTAAAAACCTAAGTTGTTAGTAAATATAACATATAAAGTGAAGAGCTTTGGAACTGCAATTCAGTCACTTGCTGCAAATAAATCTCAATTCAAAATTAGGAAAAATTACCACATGCTAAATAAATATTGTTCAACAGTTTAAATATTCTAAAACTGTGAATAAAAATATTAAAAACTCAAAAGCAGAGAAACAAAAATAATAATTGATGCAATTAATTAAATTAAATTATAATAAATTCAAACCACAACAAAAAATGAATACTGACTTTCTCTATAAAACGTAAGGAAATACCTGAATCCTTTTCTCCATTGTAATCAAATCTGTACATTCTTCATTATGTTGATGTTGGACGGTACATCGCTATTTGTTTGAATTAAAAAAGTTTAGCACAAAAAGAAGCAATATTACAACAATTCAACAATGGATTAACAATGGATGGTGGAAATGTTTAACTTTATCATCCTATGCTGGGATTTTGCTATTTGCAGTTAACATTAAAACGCTATGATTTAAATCTTAAAGTATTAAGTAAATCTGAACAAAATTACCTGAATCCGTTTCCCCATTGTCATTTCAAGATAAAATTCTCTGTACCATAATTGAGATAAGTCACAGCACTGTTGTAAGGATTCTAAAATAAAAATAATTTGAAATCAATTTTGATTGATTTAATCAATAATTAAAATCCATTTTTTACCACTAAAGTTGAGGAGGTAGTTCCAGTAGAAAGATTGTTTATGAAATGCTTCAATGGCAAGGAGAAAAGGAGCATCTAAGTCTTTACGTAGTGTTCGCTTGGCACATGACTTGTCAGCAATCAAAGACTCCAACATTGTCCGGACCATGTACAGTTGAGTAGAAGAGGGTCCTACATATCAAATATTTAACCTGAGAATTGAACTTATTTATACATTATTTTTGAAAAATAAACTTACCAACGTTCCGTTTCGGAACCTTAATTTCAAGTCCATTGTCCGGATCTTTCTTCCCTTTCATTGCAGGATCATCCTCTGGTTTATATCCTCGAGTCCAATCAGCACAAGTCTCTCTAACTGATACAAGTATGCTAAAAACATAAAATACGTTTTTAATTTATGAAATGTTTCTTTGTTAAAAATTATCAACTATGCCTAATGCCTACCTTCGGATCACATCCTTTTTGTTCTTCACAGCTTTTCGAAGTGGCTCTCGTAGGATAACTTGAACAAAAGTTTGTAATCTGGAATATACATGACGACGCACAGCTTCTGTGAACACGGTTTCCATTCGAGCCATGAGCACTTGGAGTCCCTTTATCATTGCGATAACTTCGATGAGAGAAAATTTCTCCTCGTCAGTATAGTTGTATCGAGTGGCTCTTTCATATTCTTCAGCATCTACAGGGCAGTCCTTATTCTGATGTTGATCAGTTGGGTGTAACAATTTCCACGAGTATAGTTCAGATACTACAGTGGTCCATTCGGAAAGTAAGTGAAGTCCACGAAGAGCTTGTTCAGCTATTTCTGCATTTTCATCATCAGTTCTTGGTGCCTCTTTGAACGTTGTTGTTACCTATATCATAAATGAAATGTAGTAAACGTCATGAGAGCAATGTTTATTATGAATATGATCATGTGACGAAAATGACATTAATAATTTTACCTCATTACTATAACGAGCCAGTTCACTGATGTATTTAATATGGTCATCTCGAATTTGGGGTAAGTATCTGTTAAGATCTGCCTGTGAACTAAGTGTACCCGTTGCAGAGCAAAGTGGCCATTTTGATGGATCGTATTGTTTACTTCGTTTTACATAATTAAATGGAGCTATCTGCATATCTCCAAATAAAGGCACCACTTCTAAATTCTGTAAATGAAAAAAGTATTTAGAAATTAAGATCTTAAAAGTTTAAACAAAAAATTACCTTGAAAATTCTATCTATCTTATCTAGTCTAATTTTCTTTTTTTGATCCAATTTGTAGATATTGCAATTTTGAGTGTCAATTAAATAGAGAGCAAATCCCATAACTTTGACCAACATGTGTTTCTCACTAGGAGTCAAATACATCTTAGATTCGAACATTGTAACACAAATGTTGACAACGTCTGAAAGAAGATCTTCGTAATTTTGTATCTTTTCCAAGTTTTCTTTTAAATTATCACGGATTTTATTCTGAGTAGCCAGGAACATTGACAAATTTTGTGACTCTTGAAGAGCTTGTGAGTCTGACATAACTTTTAAAAACTGAGCCGCTCTAATATTAAATTTAAATAAATTAGAATAACATTCATAAAAAAATTATAAATGTTCTTACCGTCTGTATGTGGAATAATCATTTTTAACACTAGATTTCATATTCTTCAATTCATCAAGAATGGCAAACATATTAATAAACTTTCCAAGTGTAAGCAAGTACGCTTCCGAGACAAAATCTTTTCTTTTTTCAGTATGGCAAAGTCTCTTAACTTCGGTGCAAAATTTGTCAGTTGCCGTCCTTTGGAATCGCATGAAGTTAAGGAGCTTGTTTACCTCAGGTGCAAGTACCTCAACAGTCTTTTCGTAAATCTCAACCCGATTTGGTTGTTCGTTTGATTTAGGTTGTGGAATGGCTCGAGAGCAGCAACGCCAAGTATACAGCATTACTGCATGCTCTTGTCCTTCCTCTAATAACTCATTCTGAAATAAGTAAAACATTCCTGTCATAACATTAATCTTAAATGTGAATGTCTGAATAGATACTTACGAGTCCAGCATGAACCGTAGCTTCCTCAATGTATTTTGACATACCAGTAACAAATCCATTACGATCTTCGAAGTTTGTATCAAAATTAGCCTGATAAACAATTGAACATGGCTGTGCTTCGATGCAAGGCTGATGATCGGGTAAGGGTAATTCATCAAGAACGTCAACATTGGACAAAGCGTCCGGGAGGGATACTTTTTCTGTCGTCATTGCTTCTGAACTGTATCAGTATTTTCTGCCCTAATCTATTACTAAGCAGTGCTTGGTAAGCAATTGAACCATGTTGATTTTCTTCACAAAATAATGGTGATCAGATCATGGAGGAGGATAAAGCAGATTGAAGTTCAACTTTACTTGGAGTCACTAAAAAAATCAAACATGAAACATGTCAATTTAAAATACAAACTGTTTAATTAAATATCTAAACAAACTATCTAAAAGCTAAATGTGTCCACGCGCCACGCCTTACACAGTATAGTTGACAAGGACGAACTTCTCTAATTATTCATTTGCCTTGATTACATGCACAAACCGGATGCGGATGTCGAGAAATGGACTCTGCACTTCTGCAGGAGCTGGATTGGATTGGCATGGGGTGAACACTTGAATTAATGATTTTAGTTTGACTTTAATGTAAGTAAACAATGCTGGATTTGTGATAAGAAATTCTTAAATTAGTTTTAGGAAAGGGATGTAGGGAATTGAGTAGATTGGTATGATTTGTGAATAAACAAACACAAGATGAAAAATGATGATTATGTTGATGATGATGAGGAGGATGACATATCCTCCTATCCCTATCCTTGCCTTACAGTCTGAGCTCATCGCATTTTTCTGCGATGTAAATATCGCACTTTTCTGCGATATCATCGCACTTTTCTGATATGATAAAATAAAAAATAAAACGTTTTTTGCGATAACTTGAGAGCTTCATTTAAGACTAAAAAATTTATATTCACCCTCCGGTTTTCTTTCAAATTTAGAAATACGTTTCAAATCGCCGATTTCTGCGATATATCGAACTTTTCTGCGATGCTTGTCGCAAATCTCTGCGATAATACCTCTGTTTCTTGCAATGTTGTAATATCGCAAGAAACAGCGATAATATTGCAGATATTTGCGATGAGAATCGCAGAAAACTGCGACGATATCGCAAAAAAATGCGATATTTGCATCGCAGAAAAATGCGATGAGCGCAGACTGCCTTGCGAGGAGGACGGCCGGGGCCAAGCCACCCCTTAAAATCACGTGGTCGTCACTCCCCACTATGAATTCATAAGTTAGAAAGATGACATTAGTCATTTCATTAGTCATAATAAGTTTAATTTCTTTCAAAGCAGAAATTAATTAAGTAAAGCAATTTTTTATTACGATGTTGTATTTTTCATATTAAAAAACAAATTAAATGAGAATCGAACTTAATTAAAGATGTCATTAATTAAGAGTCACTGTCATAGTTAATGTAAACATAGCATAAACTAAATAATCTAGATTGACAATAATAAATTGACTAAACTCAACTTATGTATAAAAACGTGTTGAAGATTTTAATTGGAGCTTTTGTTTAATTCTTATTGACACTTTGAGTTTTATGCTGCTGATGCTTTAATTTTTTCATTTGGACTTTTATCATTCGTCGTACGCCCTTTTCCTTTAATTTTATTTTTATTAGATCCATGTTGAATTTCATCATTTCTTTCTAACCTTTCTAAATCTTCTTTTTCTCTTATTTTGGAATCATCTTTCTTATTATTACTAATTGATGAAGGAATTTCAGGATTTGATTCCACTTCTTCATTTAGTAAGGCTCGAATTGTTCGAAGTAACTCTGATTCTTCAATATTTCGCTTCTCACCTAAAACAAATTTAATTTCTTAAATTCTCTCACTCCAAATTGAAATTAATCATGTTTAAACAATATCAAAATATTATTTACTATTAAAATCTAACAATTCAACTCAAGTCAACCGAACAATGCATTTTTAATTCGTTTCAGTAAACCGACATTTCTATCTTGGTTTTGTTTGGGTTCATTATTATCTTCATCATTCTGGTCCTTAAACCCCCCTGAACTTGAATTTCCACCTATAAGAAATGGAAAATGAATTTGTCGCAGCTGTAATTAACCGTTAGTTAATGATTGAAAACTTAAAATTGAATGGCCAGAATAAAATTAAAACCAAGATAGACTAAATCGGGGTAAAGCAAATTAAAGGTTGTGAACGATATTGGTGGGATTTAACAATTATGAAAGACTCATTGAAAAACAATATTTTCTTATTTCTAGATTTAGGAATTGGACGTACCCGACTTTGTATTTGTGACACCTTTGACTGTTCCAGGTGTATCTTGTTCCATCTCAGCATAGGCACGTAAAAGAGCTTCTTGTTCAGGAGTAAGCTGCGTAGGTACTCTTACTTTTACATGGACGTAATGATCACCATGTCCAAATCCATTTACTTTACGTATTCCTTTTCCTTTTAAACGAATTCTAGTATGTGAGCTTGTACCCGGCGGTACCTAAACAAAAATTATTCGTGTTTAATTCACTTCTTGGAAAAATTGAAAGACTTACATCTATGGTCATATTTTCATATATGCCTTGAATTCTAGTAGAACCACCTAAAACTGCCTGAGCTACTGATATTGTAGTTTCACTATGTACGTCTGATCCTTCTCTCTTAAAGTAATCAGATTTCTCTACTCGAAATGTAATAAATATTTCTTTCTTTCCAACTGGCATTCGCACCGTTTGACCATCTTCCACACCTGAAGAAAAAAGAAAACCAAAAGATAAGAATACAGTACATAAAGTTTTCAATACAACATACCAGCAGGAACAGGAACAGTAACCTTTTTTCTCTGAACGACTGAGCCTTTTCCATTGCATTCAGTGCAAGGATGAAGGTTAATAGCACGAGTTCCTCTGCACTGACGACACGTTGATCTCATTATGAAAGGACCTAAAATATTAAATTCATGTTTTAAGAAATACTTGACGTTTTAAAAGAAACATGTTATACCGGGTGGTTCTTATAAGGCGGCCAGGCAAGTTTTGCGTTGCTAGTAGTAATTAAAAACTACTAATTAATATTA
>JAQGCN010000391.1:0-23067 GCA_034699725.1 Friesea truncata
AAGAAAGGAGTTTCATTGCAAGTGGATTTAATCGATGGAAATCCTACCTTCACTTCTGCTCAAAATTAGCTTCTGGCAATGTAAAATGTCATATCCATAAATTTCCAATACATGCCTAAATGACTGCTTGCTGGTTTATTAAATTCTGAGAATCCAACCCTAAAATTAGATTTAATAAACCCATGTAAAAAAGAAAGGCAAAGGGTTCATTCCTGTCTCCGAGTTTATTCTTGCATTTACTAAAGCAAGCTGAATTTATTTTGTAATAATTCAACTCCAAAAAATCAAAAATAATAATCTGAAAAGCTTGTAAATATTTAGTATTTACACAAAATTATAATTATTTTTAAATTAAAATTTTAAAGTTCCTTTAGGAAGAATTTTTATATTTCAAGATTAAAATTCAGGATTTTTGGAAATACAGAACAAGTCAAGTTGGAATTCTGAAGAAATGTTTAAAACAAAAGAAACTCAAATACAACCATCCAATTCTGACAAGAGGCAAAATTGTACATTTTGTCAGAAATCATATAAAACCAAATTTCATTTGTTCAGGCACATCCACATCCACACACACACCAATGAGAAACCATTTCAATGCAATATTTGTAATAAATGCTTCAAACAGAAGGGATACTTGA
The DNA here is from genome assembly GCA_034699725.1 of Friesea truncata. Taxonomy (NCBI): domain Eukaryota; kingdom Metazoa; phylum Arthropoda; class Collembola; order Poduromorpha; family Neanuridae; genus Friesea; species Friesea truncata. The sequence goes on from JAQGCN010000391.1 coordinate 642, forward strand.
AGATCCACCGAAGAATCCACACAGGAGAAAAACCATTCCAATGTAAATACTGCAATAAAAAATTCACACATAAATGCAGTTTAAACACACATTTAAAGGATCACACTGGACAAGGACTCATCAAGTGCACCAAATGCACAAAACAATTCAAAACAAATTGGGAACAAAAGCAGCATATGATAACCCACACGAAGGAAAGTAAATTTATGTGCACAATATGCAAACATCCAGCACCATCCAAGGGTAAATTAAAGGAACACACCATTGGAGTGCATTCAGATGAAAGTCCGTACAAATGTGAAGAATGTGGAAAACAATTTGGATGGAAAATTCATTTGAAGTCTCATATGCGTATTCACAAGGGGGACTTTGGTGTCTTATTGAAAATTGAAGATGTTGAAGATTTAGTGAATAATTTACGAGTGAAATATGGAATTGGATCTTGTGATTTATATGGATGGAATCCAATACAAATTGAAGATATACCACAATTAATCAAACACATTAAAATCAAATCCACAACTAAACCATTCCATTGTACAAAATGTGGACATCTCTCTGGGTCAAAATCAAATTTAAATAGTCATATGAAGATCCATGCCGATTTGAAGGAATACAAATGTGATTATTGTGGGAAGGAATTTCGACTTAAGAACTATTTAATTAATCATATTCGAATTCACACTGGTGAAAAACCCTACAAATGCCCCCATTGTACAAAAACATTTACTCAAAGCAATTCCAAGAAAGTTCATTTAAATCGCTATCATATTAAGGAAAACCTTTGGAAATGTGAAGTATGCGATGTCGCTTTCAAATCAAGCAGTACTTTGTACGCTCATAAGAAATCCAAGCGCTGTATTGACATAAAAATATTAAAGTTTCTTAATTAATATAGTTTAATCTTATTAACTATTATATAGATAAATTATATTTTCTTTAATTAATTCTTAATTTATGTAAATAATTTTAATTATGTTTTAAATAAATTATGTTTTATTTTTTATAAATAATATTCACAATGATGAGTTTAAGTCCAAGATTTGCAAAATTCCAAAGATTTCATGTTTTATTTTTATAATGATGTAAGAAGAAATAAAATAAATTAGCAATTGCCGTAAAATTAAGAAAACTGAAATTGAATCTAAATGTTAATTAAAGAAAATTAAAACTCAGAACAAAATGCGCTTTTACTAATGGAAAGACTACCAGTACGTATTCAGTAATAAATTACAACATAGTGAATTAAAAATAGCCACCATGAAGAATATATTCGTATTTTTGGTTGTACATTTGATGATTGGAAGTGGATTTGCAGCAGTATGTGAGGATTCAATGGTGGATGCTAATCGGAAGCTTGGGGAATTTGTTGGCAGTTGGCAGGAGGAGCAATCATTAGGAGCAATTGCAGAAGAAGCGGTGAGACTTGGAATAACAGACATGTCAGAACCTACTGGAAAATGCATGACAGCTGCATTGGAAGGATTGAAGAAGGGTTATGAAAGTGCTACAAAGAAAAATAGTAATATTTGTAATCATCTTAAAAATGAAGGTGTACTTCCAGAAAGTGAAAAATGTAATAAATAAATAAAAATTATTTAATTTCAGAATTTAAAGTATTTTTATTCAAATTTCAACATATTTAAAAACTTGTTTATGTTTTCCTCCTGAGTTCGTTGAATGCTTCGAACCTGCTGTAACTTCCATATTTCTGAATTTTGATAGTACGTCGTCTTCATTCTTATGGGCACCAGAAACTCCTGATTTACCCTGAATTTCCACAGATGATAATATTAGGAGAAAGAAAAATGACAAAAATGTAATGATGCTGAGCTTCATTCTCAGAAATGAATATTTTCCAAAAAATATTTTGAAAAAAAAGATTATGTGGAAGCAATGATTTTAATTTTAAATGCAGTTATGAACTCTGGTTTGTGAATTGTGTGTGATTTTATATTAGGATGCAAAAATTATATTTAATTAATTCAATTTAAAGTTAATTGAATATTAACGAGGTTAATGCGACATTTTCGTACTCACACTGAAAAATCGTAGTTAATTGGCTTTCGTCTGAATTAAATATATATACAATAGTCTGAATTAAATATAACACCATGAAGAATATATTCGTATTTTTGGTTGTACTTTTGATGATTGGAAGTGGATTCGCTGCACCATGTGAGGATTCAATGGTGGATGCTCATCGGAAGATGGGTGAATATTATGGACGTATGGACGTTGGACATCAATCAGGAGGAGCAGCTAAGGAAGCAAGGAGGCTTGGAATAACAGACTGGTCAAGACCTACTGGAAAATGCTGGACAGCATTTTTGGAAGCAATGAAGAAAAGTTATGAAAGTTCTCCAGCGAAAAATAGTCTTGTTTGTAATTATCTTAAAGAAGAAGGTGTATATTCACCATTTAAAAAATGTAATAAATAAATAAAAAAATTTGTTTTATTTCAAAGTATACATATTTTTTATTGAAATTTCAACATATTTAAAATCTTGCTTGTTTTCCTCCTAATTTATTTGAATGCTTCGAACCTGGTGGTGGATATGTTACTTCAGAATTTCTGAATTTTGATAGTACGTCGTCTTCATTTTTGTGGGCACTTGAAACTCCTGACTTTACAGTGCATTTCCACAGATTAGCACAGATTAGCAGATTAGCACAGATTAGCAGAAGGAAAAAATGTAATTATGCTAAGCTTTATTCTCAGGAAATAATATTTTCCAAAAAAATATTTTGAAAAAGGATTATGAACTTTAAATACCATTATGAACTCTCTGTTTTGTGATTTTTTATTTTATTTTTAATTAACTTTAGATTGAATCTAAGTTAATACGACATATTCATATTCACACGGAAAATTAGTAGGCTTTCGTACAATCTATTGCAGGTATTTAAATAGCTTCTCAAAAAATTGACTGAATCTGTCACTAGCTGGAAATTTTCCAATTCAACATTTGAGAAGTTGTTAATTATTATGACATTCACCGTAAAATTAAAAAAATTTAACTTCTCTCTATTAATTTCAATTAAAAATAATTAAATTCCCTATCAAAATGCGCTGTTACTAATGGAAAGACTACCAGTACGTATTCAGTAATTACAAGAATCTGAATTAAAGATTAACCACCATGAAGAATATATTCGTATTTTTGATTGTACTTTTGATGATTGGAAGTGGATTCGCTGCAAAATGTGAGGATTCAATGGTGGATGCTAATCGGAAGCTTGGGGAATTTGTTGGCAGTTTGCAGGAGGAGCAATCATTAGGAGCAATTGAAGAAGAAGCGGTGAGACTTGGAATAACAGACATGTCAGCACCTACTGGAAAATGCATGACAGCTGCATTGGAAGGAATGAAGAAGGGTTATGAAAGTGCTACAAAGAAAAATAGTAATATTTGTAATCATCTTAAAAATGAAGGTGTACTTCCAGAAAGTGAAAAATGTAATAAATAAATAAAAATGATTTAATTTCAGAATTTAAAGTATTTTTATTCAAATTTCAACATATTTAAAAACTTGTTTATGTTTTCCTCCTGAATTCGTTGAATGCTTCGAACCTGCTGGGAGATATGCTACTTTCATATTTCTAAATTTTGATAGTACGTCTTCTTCGTTTGTGTGAGCAGTTGAAACTCCTGATTTACCATGACTTTCCACAGATAATATTAGGTAGGGGAAGGAAAAATGACAAAAATATTATGATTAGTTTCTTTATTCTCAGAAATGATATTTTCCAACATAATATTTTGAAAAAAGATTATATAGAAACAATTATTTAATTTTAAATACATATCCGGAATCTTTGGTTTGTGACTGTATATTTAGGATGCAAAAAATTATTTTAATTTATTCAATCTAAGGTTCATTAAAACTAACGAAGTTAATACGACATATTCGCACTCATACGTAAAAATCGTAGTTAAATTGACTTTCGTAGAATTTATTGCAGCTTATTTTAATACAACTTTTCAAAAAAAATTATGCGAATCATTTACTTTCTGGAAATTTTTCATTTCCATTTCAAGCATTTAAGAAGCTATTAGGTGAGAGCTTTCCAATTGACATTTACCGTAATAAAATTTAAGAAATTGTAACTAAATATCTCTCTATTAATTTCAATTAAAAATAAATTAACTTAAATTCCCTAATTAAAATACGCTGTTACTAATATAAAGACTAACAGTACGTATTCAGTAACTACAATAGTCTGAATTAAACACCATGAAGAATATATTCGTATTTTTGGTTGTACTTTTCATGATTGAAAATGGATTCGCTACAATTTGCGAGGATTCAATGGTGGACGCTCATCGGGAAATTGGGGAATTTGTTGGCCGTGGAGAAGAGATGCAAGCAGCAGGAGCAATTAGAGCTGAAGCAGCGAGGCTTGGAATAACAGACTTGACAAAACCTACTGGAAAATGCTTGGCAGCTGCATATGAAGGACTAAGGAAGGGTTATGAAAGTGCAACAAAGAAAGATCGTAATATTTGTCAGTTTCTAAAATATGAGGGCGTACTTCCACAAAGTGAAAAATGTATTAAATAAATAAAAATTATTTGATTTCAGAATTTAAATATTTTTATTCAAATTTCAACATATTTAAAAACTTGTTTATGTTTTCCTCCTGAGTTCGTTGAATGCTTCGAACCTGCTGCTGGGTATGTTACTTCCATATTTCTGAATTTTGAAAGTACGTCGTCTTCATTTTTACGGTCACTTGAAACTCCTGATTTACCATGAATTTCTACAGATGATAATATTAGAAGAAGGAAAAATGACAAGAATGCAATGATTCTAATCTAAACTTCATTCTCAAAAATGAATATTTACAAATAAATTTTTTTTGAAAAAAAATGTAATGAGTCGGATTCTCGTATTGGCAATGAATTAATTTTAAATGCAGTTAAATGAACTCTTTGGTTTGTGATTTTATATTACGATGCAAAAATTAAATTTAATTAATTCAATCTAAAGTTAATTAAAATTAACCAGGTTAATACGACATATTCATACTCACACAGATTTGTTGTTAAATTGGCTTTTGAACAATCTGTTGCAGGTATTTAAACAAGTTTTCCAAAAATTCTTTAAATCTTTCACTTACCTTGAAATTTGACATTTCAAACATCTGAGAAGCTGTTAATTATTATGGCATTTACCGTAAAATTAAAAAAAATTTAACTGGATTTCTGTCTATTAATTTCAATTAAAATTAATTAAATTCCCAAATCAAAATACGCTGTTACTAATGGACAGTATCCAGTACGTATTCAGTAATTACAAGAATCTGAATTAAAGATAACCACCATGAAGAATATATTCGTATTTTTGGTTGTACTTTTGATGATTGGAAGTGGATTCGCTGCAGTATGTGAGGATTCAATGGTGGATGCTAATCGGAAGCTTGGGGAATTTGCTGGGCGTGGGCAATCAGTTGGAGCTATTACAAATGAAGCAGCGAGGCTTGGAATAACAGACATGTCAGGACCTACTGGAAAATGCTTGACAGCTGCATTGGAAGGAATAAAGAAAGGTTATGAAAGTGCTTCAAAGAAAGATCAACATGTTTGTCAGTTTCTTAAGCGCGAAGGTGTACTGCCACAAAGTGAAAAATGCAATGAATAAATAAAAATCTTGCTTTATTTCATATACACATTTTTATTTAAATTTCGATATATTTAAAAACTTGTTTATCTTTTCCTTTGGAATTCGTTGAATGTTTGAATCTGCTGGGAGATATGCTACTTCCATATTTCTAAAATTTTCATAGTACGTCGTCTTCATTTTTCTGGGCACTTGAAACTCCTGATTTACCATGAATTTCCACTGATAATATTAGCAGAAGGAAAAATGACAAAAATGTTAAGATTAAGCTTCATTCTCAAGAGTGAATATTTTTCAAAAAATATTTTGAAAATAGATTATGTATAGAAGCAATTAGTTTAATTTTAAATGCACTTATGAGCTTTTTGGTTTGTTATTATATATTTTATTTTTAATTAACTTTAGATATTTAAACAGCTTCTCAAAAAATTTAGTGAATCTTTCACTATCTGGAAATTTTCCATTTCCATTTCAAACATTTGAGAAGCTGTTAATTATTAAGGCATTCACCGTAAAATTAAAAAAATTTAACTCAATTTCTCTCTATTAATTTCGATTAAAAATAATTAAATTCTAAATTAAAATACGCTGTTACTAATGGAAACACTACCAGTATGTATTCAGTAATTACAAGAATCTGAATTAAAGAAAACCACCATGAAGAATATATTCGTATTTTTGGTTGTACTTTTGATGATTGGAAGTGGATACGCTGCAAAATGTGAGGATTCAATGGTGGATGCTCATCGAAAAGTAGGTGAATTTCTAGGCCGTAGGCAGGTTACAGACCCATTAGGAGCTACTTCTAAGTTAGCAACGAGCCTTGGAATAACAGACTTGACACAACCTACTGGAAAATGCTTGGCAGCTGCATTGGAAGGAATAAAGAAAGGTTATGAAAGTTCTACAAAGAAAAATAGTCTTGTTTGTGAATTTCTTAAAGAAGAAGGTGTATATCCACCATTTAAAAAATGTAATAAATAAATACATTTTTTGTTTTATTTCAAAGTAATACATATTTTTTATTTAAATTTCAACATATTTGAAAACAGGTTTTCCTCCTGAATTCGTTGAATGCTTTGAACCTGGTGGTGATTATGTTATTTCCATATTTCTGAAATGACAAAAATGTAATGATGCTAAGCTTCATTCTCAGGAATGAATATTTTCCAAAAAATATTTTGAAAAAAGATTATGGAAAAAGCAATGAGTTAACTTTAAATGCAGTTAAGAACTCTTTGTTTGGTGATTTTATATTTTATTTTTAATTAACTTTAGATTGAATCAAAGTTAATAAAAAATTAACGAGCTTAATACGACACATTCATACTCACACGGAAAATTAGTTGGCTTTTGTACAATCTATTACAGGTATTTTTAAACAACTTTTCAAAAAATTTATAGTGAATCTGTCACTATCTGGAAATTTTCCATTTCCATTTCAAACATTTGAGAAGCTGTTAATTATTATGACATTCACCGTAAAATTAAAAAAATTGTAACTAAACTCCCTATTAATTTCAATTAAAAATAATTAAATTCCAAATTAAAATACGCTGTTACTAATGGAAAGACTAACAGTACGTTTTCAGTAACTACAATAGTCTGAATTAAACACCATGAAGAATATATTCGTATTTTTGGTTGTACTTTTGATGATTGCAAGTGGATTCGCTGCACCATGTGAGGATTCAATGGTGGATGCTAATCGGAAGCTTGGGGAATTTGTTGGCGGTGGGGCGAATGGACAACCAATTTCAGCAATCACAAGTGAAGCAAAGAGGCTTGGAATAACAGACATGTCAAAACCTACTGGAAAATGCTTGACAGCTGCATTGGAAGGAATAAAGAAAGGTTATGAAAGTGCTTCAAAGAAAGATCAAAATGTTTGTCAGTTTCTTAAGAGCGAAGGTGTATTTCCATCAAGTGAAAAATGTAATAAATAAATAAATAAAAAATTTTGTTTCATTTCAAAACGTACATATTTTTTATTTAAACGGCATATTTATAAACTTATGTTTTCCTCCGGAGTTCGTCGAATGTTTTGAACTAAGATGGTAACTTCCATATGTTACTTCCATATTTCCAAATTGTAATAGTATGTCTTCTCCTGTTCGTTAATTACTTCAAATTAGAGTTAATTGAAAGTTAACGAGGTTTAGCATGACCTTGTATCGTATCCCAAAGTTAATACGAAAGAATTCTTACACTTAGCAATAATTTTTGAATTTACAAGATTTATTAATCTAAGATTTATGAATAATGTTTATAGAAGAAATCATGAGGAATTTGAAATTAATTGTTTTCACAATCATGCTAAAGTTTAAACTAGCAGAAGATTATATCTAATGGTAACTTCATTTTAACCTGGATACCATCCTCCTCCTCCTGGACGTGGTGGACGCTCAGGACGCGGTTGATGCCATCCACCTCCTCCACTTGGAGGATGCCATCCACCTCCTCCTCCTCCAGGAGGGTACCATCCACCTCCTTGCGGATAGTCCCATGATGGCCGTCTTCGAACGCCTCCTTCTGCTGTATCTTCTCTTATCTTATCAACTCCATCTTCAATGTCCACCAATGTTTCAGTTTCAGCAAAAATATATGTCACCAGGGCTAATACGACAAATAGAAGTAAAAATTCCTTCATCTTCGGATACTCGCTCTTACAAGCAAACGTTAAAAAATGAATAGTTTATTTTGAAAAAGGCGCCTTTTTATTTAAATTGGAAATGAATAAGTAATAAAAAAACTCATTATAGTTAGATTCACGCTATACTTAAATTAGTGTTTTATTTAAATTACTTTTAGAATGTTTTTAAAGATAAATATTTTACATCAACCAATTGGCAATCAAAACTAAACGTAACTGGTTGTTGTCACTTAAGCCCTTCGAATAAGTTCATCAAACTTTCATTAATATTAAGATTATTACATTTTTAACGCAACACAATAAAACTACGATTTAGTTATATTTAAGGGGAAAAAATTATTAACTTATAATCTAGTTTTTGCGGAAGAGCCAGAATTGGTACTAAATCTGCGTTTTCGGACGCTTGTAGACGCTTCATGTTTCTTTTCTTTTTCTACTTCTTCATCACTTCCGCTGTCTTCGTTATCAATATCACCCGTCTTTGATCTCCAGAATTCATACAAGAATAGAAATACTGCAATAAGAAGAGTCTGCCCAGAAAGTACGCTGAAAGGTAGCCACCATCGAGTTCCGTCATGTACTCTTACTAGAAACTTAAACGAATCCGCAAAGACAGCTTCATTGTTGTCATTAAATTTCTTCGAATCCCAAATTCCACATTCATACCATCCCCTATCACTAAAATTGGCAACTTTGATTGTAAGATTTGTTAATGTGCTGGTTTCATTGTAAATATAATATGGATTTTGACGAAGATTTTCTGGAGAATATGTTTGGTTGTTGAACTTCCACATGACTTTAAATCGTTCATCATCTCCACGGATTAATTGACAGGCTAAAGATGTTGAATATCCAGCGAAAACTATTGAACTATTAGTTCCAGATTCAAATTTATGCCTAACTCCAATCCTGCGCAAGGTCACATATTCGCCATTATTAAGATCTGGTTGAGAAGTATCCGAGTTCAGAAGACCGAAAAAATAACGTCCGTAATCAATGTTATGAAATTCAGCAAACGATAAATTTGAATATCCAACATTTGGATTGAAATCTGTAATTGTTGAGCATTTTGAACTATTTTGTTTTGAAATGGATTCTTCTTTGTTAAAGTTTTTACACAGGGTGTCCATATCTTGCCAAATTGAAAATACTTCCAAAACAAAAATGTTGGTATACTCCTTAAATTCTTTGTACCATTTATAATGAACACTCTGTTTATCACTTGGAGAAAATGTAGTATTAATTATAACTTGTGAAGATATTTTAATCCCGATTTCGGAAACATTATTCTTATCTTTATGATGGATTTGAATATGATGTTGTGAGTTTACTGCGAATATACCCACGAGAATAATTGCGATATAAACAAAATTATTAAAATAACTATTCTTTTCCATTATTACTAAAATTGTAATAAAAGAAAATTTAAAGAAGGTGTTTCCAAGCAAGTAACTTTTTTTCTGAAGACTGCGTTTAAAATGTTTTTTATTAACAGAAAGATAAGGAAGTTGTGGTTTCCTATTCCCTAGAATTTATTTTTGTTAGAAATACCCTTAGTTTAACATAGCTTTTTTAGTTTTATTTTAAGATTTACAATTTGTATTATTTTCTGGTAGATTTCTAACACATTTACAAAAGGATAAACCTTTTGAAAATCCTATTGTTTTCAAATCACAACAAATATTCTTATGAAGTAATCCTGTACATGTTGATTTGTCACAATCTGCATTTGTGTTACATCGGTCTGACTTTTTACTCATAGTGCATGTGCAAGTAAATTTTGATTTTAATGGATTACCAGATTCAGTATTTTTAACTGTAGAACAATAAATTATGATTAAAATTAATGAAACAAATCAAAATTATTACCACAATCAGCACTGCAACAATAATCCTTTGATTTTTGAGCGCATGTTTTACCAGCACTTACACACTATAAAATCAATTAAAAAGTCAATTTTATTTTCACAATGAATCAAATATCCATACCTCAGGAATCTTTGAATCCTTTAATGTTTTTGAATCTTTGCAACTAATTGTTACACTTTGTAAAGTGTCAATTTCAGTGTTGATATCATCAGCATCCTCATTTTCAGCGTTTGAAGACAAAATACAAATTAATAAAAAAAATGATATCAAGTAGTATCTTTGCATTTTAAAAGTAAAATTTACTTCTTATTGAAACTAAAAAATGTACTCAATGCTTGCAAAACAAAAAAAGCTGTCATTAAAATCTCATTAGGAAGTAATATTGTAAATAATCATCCTACAATGACGAAGATTAAAAATTATCACCATTATTATTAAAAATAAATTGTCTTTTAGAAAAAAATTTGGATTACTTACTGAAAGAATTGTTATTAAAATCGCTTAACCAATTTTTTTTTCAACTATTTTATTCAATAATTGGCTTTCAATACAGAGAATAAAAAGGAAAAGTGATCATTATAAGTTATACCAAGATTATATCTTGGAGAATGATTCTTATAAAACTTAAACCAGAAAATTTTTGATATTTGCAAGTTAAATTATTATTCCTTATAAAAGTTATAAACAACGGTATAAAATGAAAGTCAAAATATACAAAAATGTAAGAATAATAAATTGTTTAGAGTACCATTTTGTTTTTAACAGAATTTAAATAATGTTAGTCTTATAACAATAATTGGTAACCTATAAATTAAGAAGGCAATCCAAAGTGTGTTTTTGCAATACAAGGCCTCCTATTATAATTATTACTAAAATTATATTTTTAAGATTTTAAGAAGTCTTGTTAGCATTCAAAACTTCTTCAACTAAATTTTTACATTCCAAACTTTCATAGCAATCCTGCTCAACCATTTTCCATTCTGGAGAATTATAGAATAATTTTATAAAGTGTCGAACGAATGTTTCCATATAATCAAAATTATATTCTGTGGGAAGATAATAGCTTGGAAAACACGTATTAACAATTAATACAATTAATAAGAGCACGATTGTGATTCCTAATAATATTTTTTGAAATGTCTTTTCCCATGCTAACTTTTCAAAATTACGCAAAACAAATACAGCAACAATGAAACCACCTAAGGCACCACCAAAGTGACCAGCATGGCTAACCTATTTAAAACCAAAGAAAATTAATATTTAATTCCATGAAATGGCGTGTCTCTGTCTATACCTTGGAATCATGATGCAAAATAAGAGACAAATAAAGTGATAATCCAACATCAAACGTAACGTATGCCAAAAGCCAAAATAATCTGCAAAATTTTCGATCCATTTGATTCCAATTTATAATAATGGTTGCAAGATGAGCAAAAAGAAGGCCAAAAACTCCACCAGAAGCTCCCACTGAATATCGCTGTGGGTCCAAAACTGTAACTGCTAAAGCACCACCCAATACTCCGCCCATGTATACAGCACCTATTCTTTTCCAATGATGGACAATCTCCAAAAGCACTCCAAGAATAAGTTGAAAGACCACGTTTCCAAGCAAATGACTCAACCTATTATAATTCATTTCATTTTTTATTCGGGATAGGAATAGTACTAAATTCTTACGATTTGTGGACAAGCATCTCTGTAAAGTATCTCCAGATTTCATGCCTTCGAAATGGATCATAGCACAATGCTAACCAAGCATCTTCTCCGTATATGAATACAAGAACCTAAAAAACAGAGTTTTACATATTAAATTCTTCTTACATTTTGACAGGAATACGAAAATCTTCAGAAGTTTACCTGAATAAGTGAAATTCCAACAATGAACATAGGAAATTGCTTAGCCGGCATTACAATTTTGGATTTTGTTGGAAGCTGAGATTCCAAATCGATGGCATCATGTTGATCTTCAGATCGTTTAAGGCTCCGCTTATTCATAGGAAGGACCACATTCTCGGCCATGATTCCAATTCTTTCAGAATTTTGACGGATCATGTTTTTCTATTAATTGAAAAATGAATTAATTCAAACTTAATACAAATTCTTAATAGTGGAAGTGGAATACTAAGGGGCTTTTTTAATTTTCTTACAAATCTATCCGATGTCTGTGAAGGTCTTGTTTCTACTGTCGTCGTCGCTTGTCCTTCTTCTTCCATTGTTATCTTTTCTTAGATTTCTTAGATCAGCAAATACCCTTCCTTTAAAGTTGAGTCAGAGTTTTAATTCTAAAGGGAAGATTAAATATGAGTCAGTGTCATTCGATACTAAAAGATAAAAATTTAATATTTTTATTTCGAAGGAAAGGAATATCTGAACGTAAGCAAAAATTAAGTTAATACAAACAAATTCTTGGACTTTGGATTTTGACTAGCAGTTAATAAAATAATAAAATCTCACAAATGATGGAATTTAGGGATAAAAATTTCATATCCTGTGCCTATTCCTGTTGTCCAAAATATAACCTTGGTAATATCTTTTATATACCTTATATAAAAAATTTCAAACGGGTTCATACATGTATATTCAGAACAATCGATTCGACAAGTCTTGACTCTTCACGAGTCGATAACCGTATGATACATGACTTAAACTCACGGGAGTTTTAAACAAGGGTTATACTCTTTATTAATTTAATTATTATAATTAAACTAAATAAATTACATTAAAAAAATAAACTAAAAGTTTTCAAGTGGATAAGAGTTACAATTTTTTATCAAAGCGTTGTCAAAAAACAGCGGCAAAATTTAAATCCCGCAACTTTTCAATATTTAAAATTTCAACAATTTTTTTAAGAATTCAATCAATCCATGCAAGTGTTGCTTCACAATCAACAATCTGGATGGATTTCATTTTCATTCCGACCGAAGTCATTGTCATTTTTTCTATTTAGCCATCTCTGATTGTGATCCAATGATTAACTCCAAATGGAGGTAAGGTTGATTTAAATCAAATCAAATGAAAGATTTATTATTAAAAAAAAACATGTGTTTTTGTAATTATAGCTGTTAAAGTTGAAGGTGAAAAGAAAATTAACTGCCGGAGCAGATCGAGTTAAATGTGTTGATTTACATCCCTCTGAACCATGGCTTCTCGTAGCTTTGTACAATGGGAATGTCCATGTATGGAATTTTGAAAATCAAGTTCTCATCAAAACATTTGAAGTAATTAAGTTTAATTATTTAAAACCCAATATCATTAAAATGTATGGTTAATTTTTAGATTTGTGACATCCCTGTTCGAGCTGCTAAATTTGTTGCAAGGAAGAATTGGATTGTTACAGGTTCAGACGATGTAGCAGTCAGAATATTCAATTACAATACACTTGAGCGTGTACATTCATTTGAAGCTCATGCAGATTATATTCGTTGTATTGCTGTCCATCCAACTCAACCTTATCTTCTTACAAGCAGCGGTAAGAAATTAACTTCGTTTATACTACTACTGAACTTTGTTTAACTGAATTTTTGTTAAACAGATGACATGACTATCAAACTTTGGAATTGGGAGAAAGCATGGTCTTGTCAACAAGTCTTCGAAGGACATACACACTACGTTATGCAAATTGTAATTAATCCAAAGGATAACAATACTTTTGCATCAGCTTCATTGGATCGTAATGTCAAAGTGTGGCAATTAGGATCACAAACTGCTAATTTTACACTGGAAGGTCATGAAAAAGGTGTTAATTGTGTTGATTATTATCATGGAGGAGAGAAACCTTATCTCATCTCTGGAGCTGATGACCATACTGTCAAAATTTGGGATTACCAAAACAAAACTTGTGTACAAACTTTAGAAGGGCACACGAGCAATGTTTCTGCTGTAGTATATCATCCTAAATTGCCAGTCATAATTACAGGATCAGAAGATGGGACGGTTCGTCTTTGGCATGCAAATACTTACCGTCTTGAATCAACACTGAATTATGGTTTGGAACGTGTATTGGCCATTGCTTGTCTCAAAGGCTCAAGGAACGTAGCCATCGGATACGATGAAGGTAGTATTGTAGTTAAGGTAAGTAAAAATGACAGTACCCATATTTTTTCTTATGGAAATCATTCATAAACACGTTAATGTCTATATATTAGGTAAAGAAAAAAGTAAAATTGGCTGATCCTTCAGAAATTAGAAATGGACAAGGACTAGACTCAAGAAGACCAAAAAGCAAAAGACGACAAGCTTCACCATCACAACTTGATTCAAGTCCATTAAATGGAATTCAGACAGAATACCGTGCACTTCATTCACACTCGAGGTCAAAGTCAAAGTCACCTCGGAAGAAGAAGAGACGTCGAGTGCTGGATATACACTACCGAATAGGAGATGCAACTCAACCGATTGGCTGTGGGCATAGAATTATTGCTCATATTTGCAATAATGCTGGTTTTTGGGGAAAGGGTTTCGTAATGGCGGTCTCAAGGCGTTGGGGAAAACCTGAACAGGAGTACAGATCTCTTGCAACTCCTATTGAATTAGGCTCTGTTCAATTTGTGCTTGTAAGGATTTGATTTAAGATTTATGAATTGAATTTTATTTATTTTTTTGTTGTAGGTGACACCGGAAATAACCATAGCTAATATGATTGCTCAACTTAATCCAAATACTGAGATACCAATTCAGTATGAAGCCTTAGCTTTATCACTTAAGACTGTATCAGCCCGTGCGAAGAGACTTAAAGCATCTGTGCATATGCCTAGAATTGGGACTGGTTTATCTAGAGGAAATTGGACTATAATTAAACGGATAATACACAAAGAACTCGTACAAAAGAAAATAGATGTTTATGTTTATCAGATTTAAAATTTATTTATTCCTGACTGATTATTTATTAATCATCATCACACAAAGAAAAGTATTATTTCTGATGAGAAATATTGTCAAACTTATATCAAAGAGCATTTAATGCAATTTTATTAAATCTCATTACTTTTAAAAACGGATGTTGTTAAGATTAATTTAAATGTTTTAGCAGTCATTATTAATATTATCAATTGGATTAATTTTCATTGGAACCAAAATTATGAACATATTCTTTAAGAATTTCGAGATAGGAATAATGACACTCCCCTCATTAATTCGCGTGGTTTTGATTGAATGCGTCATGTCATGTGTCCCAATAGTTAACTTCTAAAGTAAATTCGTATATTAAAGAATTTAATGAAATCTCATTATTTTTCTATACAATATTAAATCTAATTAATGAATATTAATTGGATTAATTTTCACTCCAACCTTTATACGTAATTCTTTGAATAGAATCCTAATACTAAAATGACACTCTCCTCCTCAGATTCGTGTATTTATTAATTTAACAATTTACTCACATTTTGGATTTTAGTTATGCGAGTAATATTAAATTAATGCTATGAAATGTCTAATAAATAAATTCAATAAAATTTTTCAGGTGGTGCTGATGCTGATGAAGAAAGCAACTGCAAATTATTGGAGGAAGTGACCTGTTACAATAATTGTAACTCATGATGGAGAAAATATACTTATACAACCCAGTGACTGGAGATTACAAAAGCAATTGAGGGAATGGTCGTATAACAGTCACTAGTCACTAGGTATGTCACTAGAAATATTATATTTCAATTAATATTATGTTTTTGAATTTATTATTATAAACAGTTGACAAAATTAACAGTACAGTAAATATTATTATTCTTATAATTCAAAGGGTGGAATTGAAGAATGTTAACAAAGTTACAATTAAATGGTGCATTTTGTTGTAACTAAAAGGCTGGTGACAAAGTGGATGAAACGGCATGTTACACATTAAGTGTTATCTTAATTAGAAATAAATTAAAAATATTTAATAAAAAAGTTAACAATATTAAAAAAGACATTTTAAACACATTTCTTTGTCCGATCCGATTATTCAAGACTTTGTCATCATCATGGCAGAGCTTTAATTGGATGTGTCCCAAGTTCTCCATTGATATCAGCAGGATTTGGACCCTGGGGTTCTCCAATAATTTGAGTAACCTTTGTTTTAAAATCTTCAACTTGATTTTGATCCATAAGGAATTTATGAAATGCCATAGGATGACCATTGGGATTTCTCCAAATTGAATTATAACCATTAGGTGGCAATACATCATCTCGAACTGAATATGATGATTTTGTATTCTGTTTTTCATATGAAGTCATCCAACTTATGTATAATTTAGCAGTTTCAGGATGGGAAGTATTCTTGAAAATCGCTGGTTGAAAATAATTATTACTTTATAAATTCCAATTTACTTACTTTACTTTATGCTTAAGCATTACGCAGATTGATTACCTGCCGTTTGAGGCCAAATTACAAATGGATCTTCTTTTGGCAAAATGAAGGTCGTAAGTCCAGGAGTTGGTGTTAAACTACCTCCAGTTGTCATTGTTGCCGTGAACTCACACGAGGCGACAAGATCCCTCGGAGTCTGAGTACCACGTACCCATGTTACGTTTTGTGATTTTAATTTTTGAATATATTCCAATCCATACTGATCTACAATTTGTTTAAATAGAAAAAGAACAGCATCGTCGTCGTTTGGATACGTCATTATTAACTTGTGTTTTAATTCGGATTTTAAATAATCTTCTGCTTCAGTTGGTAATTCATCTCTACTTGGAATATTGTCAGTACAAATAAAATTACTAAATGCATATATAAGAATTCCAGTGTAGTATCCTTCTAGATCTTTTGCATCTCCATAAATTCTATTCCAATTCATTCCTTTGTATGGTAAAAGAACACCTTCAGATTTCCACCGGGGAAAATCATGAAATGTTTGAAGATGTGTCACATCAAAGACTACACTGTTAGTCTTTAGTTGATTATCGATTCTTTTATTGTGTTCTTTGCTTAAATCAACAATCATCTCCATTTTAATTCCTGGAAATCTTCCTTCAAATCCTATCTTATGATAATCACTTTGGCGTTTTGCATCTCCACCGGCGTATACAATTAATGGACCATCATTCATTTCTATCAAAGCTGCTTGATAAATTTCGTCTAAAGTCCGGGTATCCGGTTCTAATAAATTTGTCCCACATTCTTCTGTTGCTTTCCAAAGTTTATTAGCAGCCATGCATTCAAACGAAAAGCTCTAAAAAATTGTTATGATTAATAAATATTTCTGTTAAATGCTAAAACGTATCAATTTAATTCTTACGATTAGAATAATTGATATTAGAAAAAATATAAATTTCAACATCATGTTAATTTTTTATTTTCAATCTTCTGCTCAAGACTAAAGTTAATAAGTGACTAAAAATTAAAAGTAAAATATTTAACCAAAAGGGTCATTCCATGGAATTTTATGTTTTATTTTTAATTTTCAGAGTATAATTGTTTCTAAATGTAACGAATTGGGCCCTCCTCATTTGATGAGGAGGGCCCTTTTTTAAATTGTATTTTAACGATAGTGCTTAAAATAACTTTATCCTCTTTTTTAACTTTTATGCCTAAATCATTTTTAAAACAAAGTATAGTATAATTAAACTATGGTTTAAGTTTATATTATATAGTCTATTCATTATTTGTTTGTATTGTCGAAATAAAATTATAAATCTTGTTTAATTTATTTTCTATGTGTATTATGCATACATTTTACAAATTAATTTAATTTGCTTTTATTTAAAAAGCTCTACCAATTTATGATTTTAACATGAAAGACCTTGAACAAAGACCTATGTATTGTAATACGATGTGTAATAATAAATGAGATACAAATCATGGTATTCATGAAGGCAAAAAATTGCTTATATTAGGCTTTGGTTATATTGCAATAACAAAAAAAATATCCTCGCTAAATCTCTCTGGCTTTTAGCTTTATTATATTTTGGATCCCAAGTTTTTGGGTTATCTGACGCAGAATCTAAGTTCATAGAACTAAGAATCTCAAAAAGCTTTATATTTTTTGCTCCATTGGCAAATCGACTAGACATCTTGGAAGTTAAGAAATACTATTTGCGGTGTCTTGAACCGTCCGAAAGTTCTATAGTTTTACTTGCAGAAGAAAATATATTCGGTTTAATTTATTTTTTTTGCAAATTATATTATATACTGTAATTGTATTCAGTGTTTCTCATCCTCGTAATATTTTAATGGTGGTAACCGATTCTTTGGAATAATAAATCAATCTTCATGTGCCTACTTTTCACACCCACGCTTCCACTATCAGAGTGTTAATTAGAATCAATCGATTCTATTAAAAATATTTATTACTGATATTAAATTTTATTAACAATGTGAAATGAAGGAGATTTATTTATAGAACTAATTGAGATTCTTATTGTGTTGTTCATCATCTCTCATTTACTGTATTAATTTATAAAAATGAAGTTAGGAATTGTATTCTTGTGTATTACTATTTCTATAGTTTTAGTTAAATGTAACGAAAAATGTGCAGGAAAAGGTGAAATAAAAGATATAGAATTAAATTCAACGTATGAATATATAAGTGGAAATACATTTTCATGCGATTTCTACTATGCTTTGGATTTAAGTGGAACTTCTGATGCTGAAATTATGGTAAGATTTTAATTATTTACTAATTTTCATATCAGCTGAGTCTAAGTGTGAATTTTTGCTATGAGCTATTAAAAAGCATAGCTTTAGTTTGCGAATATAGAATTTGGCATCTCTCCAATATAAACGGCAGAACACATTTATCGATCTTCATTTTTTTTAAATAGGACATGAGATTAGATGTTTATGTGGAAGTTTTCCCAGACACCAACGACACAGAAGACGCTAGACAAAATCCACTTATGATCTCTATAAGGCAGCAACATACGAATACATTACTTAAACTTCCTTATACATTTACGGAAACATCCAATGAAAATTCGTAAGATGCTTCTTTTTAATGTGTTATAAAATTAAAATATAACATAAAAATTCTAACGCAGAACATTCTATTATTCAACACGGCGAACTCTCTGTCTATCCAAACCATCATCTTTCCATGGTATTAATAGTGAAGAAGCATCCATCATAATATCCTTTGAAACGTATAGTGAAAAGGGTATTGCATTTTCATTCTCAATGAACAAAACAACAGGATTACTTATGCAGTAAAATTTTAAAAAATTTATCAATTAATTTTGAATTTATTGAAAAAAATTTTCAATATTTTAAAAAGCGTTGGAGATACTAGGACAATAACTGTGGATCCATTGGCTACTACTTACTTCAGATTTGAATTTGAAAATAAATCTGATGTAAATATGATTGAAATCTTATCAGAATCAAAAGATTTGGGAAAATCTATCTGTACACTCATTGCCATTGATAATCCAAGTGTAAGCTTTTTTTTGTTTTTATTTAATAAAAAAACAATTCCTGTTTCTATTCTAGTGTCCAATTTACGATACAGAAGAAAATGTCGCTCGAGCATCTGAATTTAAGCGTATGACCTCAGCTGCAGTTACGAGACTTCGAGTAAATTCGTTCAAAAATATAATACAATGTTTTTAAATGTTGCTTGTTTTAGAAAATTGAATTTCCAAAAGGACTTACAATAATATTCATACCACTTTCAAGAGATCAAGATTGCAAAAGACATCATGATTTGGAAGAAGCGAAAGCACTTGAAGCACAGAATATGAAGCGTGAGAAAGTGATTACTGTAAGCATAAGAGCAGCAACGAAATATGATCTCCCTTGGATGTTTGGATTACAATTGATTGGAATATTTATTCCTTGTCTTGTTCTTACGCTTGTTGTTTTTTGCATCTGCGATCGAAGACTCAAGTGAGTAAAATATAATGTCTAACATAAAATATATATGAAATATTTTATATTTTAGGAGAGAATACAGAGAAAGTATTGAACAGGTCACAGAAGAAGTAGTAACTAATATGATTCCAAGAAATAACCAATCAGCAATTAGTGATGAAGATGAATTGACCTATCATGGAATTGTTGCTAAGTCTGATACATACGGCAGCAAGAAGCAGTCTTACAGATACTGCACTGCAACTTGCTTTGTTTCTGTGTTTTACATTATTCCTGTATATCAATTTCTATACTACCATTGGAAGGTAGGCTATATCTAATATTTCAAATACGTTCCACTTCAATCCTAACGATTGTACTGTTTCAGAGCATGTCAGATACTGGAAATTTTGACCATTGTTATTACAACGAACAATGTCGAATCCGAGTGCAAGATTTGAGCGATTTTAATCATCTTATCTCAAATTTACTCTACATTGTATTTGGTCTAACGTTTATTATCCTCGTGTATTGGAGATCTGCAACACTTTTTAATCTTAAGGAATACAGAGCAATACATCGAGGATTATGTATTCCATTCGGGGCTTATATTGCAATGGGAATGTCTTTAATGATGGAAGGAGTATTAAGTTCTGCGTAAGTAACAACGAAACATTAAGATCAATGTTACAAATTCCAATTCTGATTTCTTTCCAGATACCATTTTTGCCCATCCAGTTCAACTTTCCAATTTGGTAAAAAGCTTAACTATTAATCCTTTACACACATTCATTTGAATATATTTTCTTTTCATAGATGTTGCTTTTATGTATGTAATTGCTGTAATTCTGTTATCAACTATTCACCAATTGAGATTTCATGCGTGTCCATCTGGGTAAGGGAAATTAACTTCGTTCATTCAACTGAATTGAACAATATTTTAAATTCATTTTTAGTACGAAAGCATTTGTCCTCTTAACAGTATTGACCATTGTTTCGGCCTTATTTTATGTCATCGAACGAAATTGGGAAAAGGAAAATGCTAGGATTGCTTTGTTTTTCTTCGCAGGAGTTCATATTGTTTTCACTGCGAGTTATTGTATTGGACTCTACTACCATGGAACTATTAAGGATGACAAAGGTAAAACTTGGCAAATGTCATCTTAAAAATGGAACAAAAGCTTATAATAATTAACTCATTTTAATTTAATAGGAAAATGGATGATGGGATTTTACAAAGGAGTTTTATTTGTTCTCGTTCCAACGCGAATTCGAGTGAAACTCTCAGGAACACCATTAAAAGTAATTTATTCTAACGAGTTTGCTATAAATTATAATGTTTGGTTAATATTTTCAGATTAAGGAATTGAGGGTTATACCACATCCGGATCCAAAAGTTCGTCTAATGAAGAAAGTTATGTATTTTTTACTTTTTGTTTTCAACACTCTTGTTTCAATCAAATTGGCTTGGCAGGAAGATTTTGCACATTATCTTCTGAATCTTCTTATTTTTAATGTTGTACTTGCTCTATTTTCGTATATTGTTTGGAAGGTAATGAAGTTGAATCTAATAGTTAATTATCTTACAACGATTGGTTATTATATGTTTTTAGATATTTTACTGGCGTCGAACTCCTCCAATACCCGGAGTTCCAAAATGGAAAATATCCCCGTATCTTATCCAGACTTTCGTTTAAGATCCAACGATGGGAGTATTGTTCTTTATGTGTGCATTTCGGAAATTTAACAAAGATTTAACTGAATGGCGTCATACTGCAGCGGAATCACGTACTTTAAATCGGCCATGTTCAGAATTTTGGCAACACTTTTATGACGATCATGATATTTGGCATTTCTTCTCAGCAGTTGCCCTTTTCTTCTTCTTTATGGTAACTATTTAAAAAAAATCAATTACTTAAACAATATTTATTCCATTTTTTATAATAGGGTATATTGACAATTGATGATGGGATCATTTTAGCGGACCGAAAAAATATTAAAATATTTTAAGCTTGTTCGTAATTTTAATTTTGCCGTTTGCTTTAACATTTTGAGCTTTAAATTATAGGTTAGGGTAGGATGTTTATACTTTTTTTTGTTTATTTTTATTTATTTGAGCAATTTTATGAGATTCTCAACTTAAATCTTGACTTAAGGATCAAACCAGTGAAATATTTAGAAGCAGCTAAATATGTGATGAAACTGATGTAAAAACTTTATTTTTAAATGTGCATTATTTTGATGTTGTCCAAAATAAAAGTATTATGCATTGAAAAAAATTAAAATTGTTGATTTTGTATGCATTCGATCACCAATTGTGAAGATCATTGACTTTGGTTAAGTTGTATAAAATTATTGAAAGATTATGTTAAAAATATTGCCAAAACAAACATTTTTTCTAAAAAATAAACAAAATGTATAAAATATGTTTTACTTTTTGTTGATACAAATAAACACCAAAGGTGTTGAAAGATAGATGAGTGCAGAACTGGAGAGCATCGCCCTGTGTTATTTATT
>JAQGCN010000392.1:0-23052 GCA_034699725.1 Friesea truncata
TAACTTACATAAATCTCCATTTTACGGTAGAGTCCATAATTAAGAAGAAGGTTATGGGTCATGCGAATCCGATGTGGCTTCATGGGATGTCCTTGCCCATAGTAATAATTTCCAATGTCACCTTTATTGTGGCAAAAGAGATAAATCAATTAACAGTATAATTCCTTGCATTTCATTTTGTCAATGCATTTTATAAATAGCTAGCAGTTATTTATTACTCTCTAAGTTAAAAATTAATTGTAAAATTTTTAGTTAGTATAAAAATGGGGACGCTGACCCTGAACGCTGCTTGTGGACAAAAAATAATATTTTAAGATTTTACAGAAAAACTTTAATAGATTCAATAGCCGACCTCCAATATATCAAAATATGATCAACATTATTATTAATGGAATCAATCAATTAATGAATTTTAAATTAATCGGTGAAAGATTGAAGTATTTTAGGAGTAACGGGAACATATGACGCCGCGACAAGATAAAGTTCAGATTTAAGAATTTTTATGTTAACGCCAATAAATAAATCAGAGTTTATGTAAATCCTAATTGAAAGTATAAAATTATTACAAAATATTGTTTTAACTTACTGTCGTAGTAGTAACACACTTTCTTCCGACTGTGATTAGTGGATTGCATTTTAGTTAGTTCTTCAATTAGTTAAAAAATCCAATCACAATTTATTTGAAAACAGAGAATTTCCTGACCGGACGAACTCAACTCAACCCAAGAAGAAGAAGAGAGAGTCTTCAGAATGAAATGAATGAGAGCTATAAAAATGAGAATGTGAAATAATTATAAGACCGGTTTTGGGCAAAAAATGGTCGCCGGTCGAATTTATAACTAGAGTTAGTTAACTCCCATTTCCAATGACTTAATTTTCATTGGCAAATGCTTAGAACAAAACAAATAATACTACACAATATCAGATTGCACCATTTAATTATTTAATTAAAATTGGGTTTGATTTTACAACTTTTTAAATATTTTTTATTGTTGAAAATTGAAAGTGAAACCTAAGAATTAAACTAAGGTTTCTGTTGTGACTTTAGAAATCAGTGGTAGATGTTATTTATTTTATTTTATTACTAACTTTTGCTAGAGTAATTGCAGCTGTAAATTGCAACTTGCGTCGTATTTGTAATGATAATGATAAATAAAAATAATAAATATTTGGATACTAGTACGCGAATTACACGCCGTAAATATGCCTAGTTTTTGCCCAGAACCGGTTTTTTATAAAAGAATACAAAGCAATTCAGTCACAGGACCGTCTACAACCAGATAAAACATATAATAATATTTTTTCATTTTGACTCTAAAAATTATTAATAATTAAATTAAATAAAATATTAAAGTACTATGAATTCAATTATCATGCTTGCTTCTAAAAAGCAAAATGAACTTTTGTTGACCAATTCTAAACAAAAATTTCATCAGTTTTGTTTATTTTACGAGTTGACTTTAAGCACATTTGAAAGTTTTTCGCAGAGGTGACTGAAGAAGGATAGAAAAAGAATAAGTCTTGTGAAATCGAAATGAAAATCCAGAAAAAAGTGTCTTCAAAAAATTTTAATACATAATTTTACAACTATAAACTACAAAACAGCAGAACTAGAAATGACTAAAGTGAAATTCCAAATTCAAAAACTTAACACTAATTATTCTATTACGGCCTTGATTTTGAATAAGCGTGTGAAAAGCGTTCCAAGGTTCAAAAACAGATGCCACTACACTCATGAGAGCAAGACGAAATTTTATCTGTAAGTTAGCACAAGATCAATTACAGTTTGGAAAATCACATTTAAAAAGGTTTGTAGCCAAAAATCTTTTGAAGACACTGTAAATAATCCTGCAATATCAACCTCGATTGTCCTACAAGATCTGTAAAAATATTTGTCTACCTTATTCATTATGTAAATAGATCTAGTGAAGGATAAGATGTAATGTTCGCTTGCAATTTTGACTCGAAGCATATAATTAATTGCAAGGGAAAATATTACATAAACCATTATATCTAAGGAAAGAACAAATGTCCATAATAACTTATTTACATTGTGAAAACTTATTGCTAGACTAAAAGTCATAAAAATAATTATTATAACACCACCGAAATAAGCAATCCCAATCAAATATTTTAAAATATCCATTGCAGTTGTAAATAATATCCGTTGTTTACGATAGAAGAGTTGATTTTTTCTATCTTGCAATTCAAATTTAGTATTGTCCTTTGGTCTAAAATGGAAATTAAATCTACAAATTACATTTTTATTATACAGAAGATATAACTTACTTAATTGCTTTTAGGTGACAAGATACGAGGTAAATTTGGGCGAAACAAAGCAACGCAGTAAAGAAATTCCAATATACCTGTATTGCAAATGTAAATCCAAATAACAATATTAGTATTAACATGGATAAATTATGGTGGTTGATAATGCAATCAAGCATTTGCATAAATAGAATTGTCCCTGGAAACTCATCAGTTGTAATAGCTACAAACCAAAATATTGGAACGAAAAAAAATAGCATGATTACAGAATATTTAAACCAGTGAAGAATTAATGTTAATTTTAGTATGTCCTTTTCTGTAAAGTTAATACCTATATTTACAAATGCATATTAGAATAGTTACAATATTAATACAATAAAAATTTGTTATCAACATTACCAGATTTGAAAGCCAATGATAATGTCTCGTTAAAATCATTTCTTATTCCTTTCTGCTTATCAAAAATTAAGAATTGGGAATAGATACCTAATGTAAAAATGATGAAAGTAGTGGTGTAAATTGCTACTACAAAGGGAGTTTGTATATTGTCGTAAATGGCGTATACAAATAAAAAAAGAAAAACGACACTAAATATAACACTAATTAAATCTAATCCTAATATTATTCTTGAAATTTGCCAAACCCATTCCCAATTATATTTATTTCGTTTAAGAATAAGTGGAGAAATTCCTAACATATTACCAAATGAACAAAATTTTTGTAAGTGAGTTAAATCCATTTTAAGTAAATTAACAAATTTCAAAATTGTAAGAAGAATAAGTTGAAAATAAAGTAAAACAGATACTAATATAACGTTTGTTTTAATAATCAATACTAATTGAAGATATTCACAATTCCTCCCTTTATTATAAAGTGCTTTTTTCTGTAACTTTAAGTAAAAATATTTAATAAAATACACGTTTAAAAGAAGGCGTAAGTAGTTTCAGAGTAGATGGGTGTCGTTTAGTAAGTATTTAAATATTTATACCCAAGTAAACGGATAGGAATGAATGGTTTTTTTTAAAAATATTTAACTAGTACTAAATGAGAAAGTTGTTATATTTCTTTGTAGTTCTGCAACATTTGCATGACTTAACCGAGTGAAATGTCATTCGAAAGGTATGATCTGCCTGAAGGTCAGCATCAATATTTGAATGTGGTCAAAGTTCAAATGACCCTTAAAAATAAAAGACAAAAAGATTTTTTTTTGCGTTTACTTTGTAAGCAAACTAAAAATTACAGGAATATATTGTAATAGTTTTAACTGGAATTTCAATTTTATTAAATCAATACATTTTAATTATAGACAATTCCTCCCGTTATTATAAAGTGTTTTTTCAAGTAACTCTGAGTAAAAAGCAATTAATAAAATACTCGATTTTTAAAGAAGGCGTAAGTAAGTTTTAGCGGAGACGGGCCGGGCGTCTTTTAGTAAGTATTTAAATATTTATTTCCAAGTAATGGGTTTTTTGAAAAATAATATTAAAAGTTTATTGAATATATTCCACATTTAATAACCTTGTTGAACAATATACACAAAATGTATGGGCCTGGCCTGGGATTCTAATAAAAGTACTCATAAGAGTTAAAATATTTTATTTGCTGCAGGAATACTGGTTTATGGGAGAGTTGGATTGAAATACAAATAAAAGTCACAAACATATAATTAGAATACAAAACAAAGAAATGAGTTTAGTACCATG
Source organism: Friesea truncata (assembly GCA_034699725.1). Taxonomy (NCBI): domain Eukaryota; kingdom Metazoa; phylum Arthropoda; class Collembola; order Poduromorpha; family Neanuridae; genus Friesea; species Friesea truncata. The sequence goes on from JAQGCN010000392.1 coordinate 3,972, forward strand.
TAAATACATTATGTTCAAAATTAGGAAGAAAATGGTATAAGATACGTTAACGTTAAACGTTGTAGTTGCAGACCCTTTGATCAAATTGGTTTGTCCCCTTAGGACTCATCAGTGCAATTTTCAAAATTATTTATCTATTATTTATTTAAATTTTGAAAATTGCACTGATGAGTCCTAACGGAAAAACAATTTAGTAACACTAATACTAAAGTATCCAGCGGTCCTAATGCCATATTGAAACCAAATATTATTTAACTTCTAGAACTTAAAATCTACCTATATTTTTATTTTTTCAGCGCTGCGGTTCACCAGGGGATGATTGTTCTGTCCATTACGATTGTTGTGATTATTGTTACGACTACGGTATTGATGTAGGGAAAAGATGTTGTTTTCATACTTATCCAGCATCAGCTATCTGTGTTAATGGTGATTTTTATTTTTTTATATTTATTTTATTGAATTTCGAACCAGCACCCTCCTTATGGAGGTTGTTACGCTGTTCACCATCTTCGGACCATGTGAAGGCTCATACGCCAACTCCCTGTAAATCCGAAGGCACACAAACTTAGCGAACGTATCGTAGTAAGTGTGACCTGATACCGTACAAACACCGAGCCGTACCAGGATTAGGAGTTATTAGGTGATGTTTGTTGTAGCAAGATGTGCGTGAATTCCGTTTGTGTTTGTAATGGAAACGGTGTTGGTTGTGTTGAAGACTGGGATTGTTGTTCAGGTCATTGCAGAGAGATATACTACGCTCCAGGAAAAGCCTGTCGCTGTAAAAATGGAGGGCATGAATGTGCTTTTGACCATGAATGTTGCAGCGATCATTGTGTTGCTCAAGAATGCAGTTGTGATCTACCAGGAACGGCTTGTCTTAAAGACTCGGAATGTTGCGGAGATGTATGCAAAGACTTCGGTGGTACTGTAGGGAAAAAATGTTGTATAAGAGGAGGGTTATATTGTCTCCACAACGAGGATTGCTGTAGCAACAGTTGCCGACAAGTGGGAAATGAAAAAGTGTGTGATCCCACAACGTGTCGACCAGCCCATAACAAATGTTCTAACAACGCTCAGTGTTGTAGCAAATTTTGCCAAAAGTTCGGTAGTCAACGCACTGGCCTCTGTTTGATAGGCTGAACTTAAAATTATTCCTCGCAAGATTATTTAAGAATTTATTAAAAATTTATCGTTCAAAAATGAACAAGAATTTGATAAATAAAGGATTTTATTTGTTTAATTAAGTTCTTTATTTCTTAATCAATGTGACAGGCATGATCATTACAACACAGCTTATAAACTATGGCTTTTGATGGAGTAAGGCTAATGAAAATGATAAAGTGTATTATCGTATTGAGGTCATGGATTTGTAGAATTTTTAGCTTTTAAGTTTAAGGGGATTTTGATAGGGAATCAACTTAAGCGCATTGTTAATCAAATAAAAATTACTATGAGATATATCTGGAATTTATAATAATTTTCACTTTGTGTGTGTGTTTTTTTGTCAATAGGAACGTGTGTAAATATATATTTTTTCGTTGGGAGTACATACAGTCATAGAATAATACTTTGGCCATTTGTTGAAAAATTGGCATCGATTGGCCACAACGTATCATTCCTATCTCCTTATCCAATTAAACATCCACATCTCACCGTTACCGATCTCGTCCCTTCTGAAATTACTAATCTGCTCTCAGCGGAATTGTCATCAGATATCATCAATAATCATTTCATAGGAGATCGGAATTTCGTTTGGTCATCTCTTCCAAGACTTTGTGTTGAATCCTATGCATTACTTTTGGGGTCTTCAAAATGGAAGGATTGGATTGAACATAGTCAATTTCATGTTGTGGTTATAGATAATTTGTATGGAGATTGTGGACTTGGATAAGCATGGAAGTGAAACAGTGTAAAGTTATACATTTTAAGACCAATACGACACTTCCATGGGAGTATGATAGCTTTGAACCACCGGAGACATCTTGGATACCACATGACCAGAATGATTTCAATCAAAGTATGAATTTCATAACACGAGTTAGGAATAGCATTATTCCGATCTATAACTATACTGAGACCATATATGGATTTGTTATCTCTAGAAGAAATCATGAGAAAAGGACTTCAATCAAAGAATCTTCCATTCATATGGAAGGGAATATAAGTCTAATTGTGTTGAATTCTGATTACGCAAGAAAACTTTTTTCTGGCTTTTTATTGTTTCGTACTAATTAGAATCATGATGGCGTTAATCGATATCGCTGAACAGCCAACTAGTGAAACAGACAAGTATTTCCTTGAATTTATCGACCGGTATAACCAAAAATTCTTGTTATATGTTTTTTTCTGTTTACAGTTTGCATGAATTTACTTAATAATTATTTCTTGCCACGCAAGAATAAAGTATTTTTTCATGGATTTGGCTATTTCTATTGAAACTTTATACCAAATCCTAAGCACCGAGTTGCTCTTTTGATTTATTTTTAAAAACATTTATATTCATTGTATTGGTAGCGTTACTCTTTTAGTATGTCACATTGTAATGTTAAAATTTTGGTATTCTTTCTACAATCCATATTCATTTCTCTGAATATCTTAACCCTTGTTTTGTCAATTTTTACCACTGAAACTTCTAAATTAAATATAAACATAATTTCCCAATTTGAGGATTGCGATATCTACATTATACCTGGGGATACAAATATACTTCACGAATTAGAAATCCCTAGATCTGTATTTATCCCTATTGAAACTTACATTCCTGAACAAACTTATGGGAAATACAGATCTCAATTGTTGCACACAGCTTTCTATAAGCCACAATTATGTAGACTTGTATTTGGATTTGATAGTCCAAACTTCAAATTATTATATCACACTGGGATTATTTTCAACACTAAGTGCATATTAAACAACAAGAAAAGTACAATTGATGTGACTTGTTATTCTAAACACACTTACATCGTATTCAGCAATAGTGGAGAAATTGATCCTGAAATGGTTTATGATATCAAAGGAGAGTTTAGACCTCCAAGGATTTATCATTTGGTATTGGATAAGTCAATTGTAAAGTTATCGATATTAGATCAAACCTTAAACTGTCAAGGAATTTTAGAAACTGATTATAAGGATTTTCTAAAAACTCATAATTCCTTTCGAAAAGTGCTTCAAAGATCCCACTACATCTTCTTACAGAAAGATTTTTGTGACATGCGCATTATCGTAAACCATCTTCACGAATATTATCCATCGTATCCACTTACTGATGAAATGCAGAGCAAGTTTGATAAAAAAGTCGAAACGCTGCTTGAGTGCTTGTACAAACCACCAAGTTATGAAACGATTGATTTAAAAAATTACAACATTAGTGCTAACAATTTCGGAAAATATGGCAATATGCGTGTTGAGTATGGAGTTGTATTTGAAAATAGCGACGATGAGTTTAGTTTGGATCAGTTCGATAACATTGTGACAAAGGGTGTGAGTTTCAATTTTATAACTTGTACTAAAACCACAGGAAAAATATATTTGAAAGTTCTGTTGAGTCCATTTCAATTTCATGTTTGGATGACTTTAATATTAAGTTACGCCTTGATACCTCTTATAGTTAAGTTGACGAAGGATTCCAATTGTTTTATGATTTTCGGTATTCTAACACTACTGGAACAAAACTCTTCCATGGGAAATAGTTTGGTGTCCAGTCGTAAACTTAAGATGTTAATATGCATTCTCTTATGTGTAAGTGTGATACTCACTAATGCATACAGAGGTGTAATTACAACGTCACTTGTTGCTCCATTGTTGAAGAATCAACTTCGCACAATACAGGAAGCACTGGATAAAAATTATAGCATCTTAATCCTTCTAGACAATGATGCACTTCAACAATATGATACGCATCAAATTCAACTGCTGGAGTCTGGCATGGTTCCAAATTCGTTAACAGCATTACGAGTTCTAGTTGATCGCAATAAGGGAAGCGGGAACTTATTAGCAAGAGTGCTGAATTTGGTAAATAAAAAAGAGTTAAAAAGATTTGTATATAATTCAATTCTTCGTCTACCTATAAAAGGCTTTAAAATTTTAAATTATAATGAAATTGTTATGCGAGAATTTATGAAGTGTAATAAGAGTATTCTAGTTGACGAGCAAGAGCTTTTACGTCACATTTTATACAAGAACTTTGATTTAGAACATTTGTACATTGGATTGGATGAATTTATAAGTTATACTGAATATGACATTATTTTATGCTCATAGCTCTACCAAATTTTACTTTAAAATGAATTCAATATAAAAAAAAAAACTATACTTTAAATTGCAAAAGCTCATCTACGCAAATGTGATTATTTTCATGTACCACAACACAAAGAGTCTTTAAGTTTCCTTAATTAAAGGAATCAATTCATAATTTATACTGATTTTTCACTGGTCTCGTTAAAGTAAAAAATTATTTTAATTTTAAACATGTTTTAACAATAATTATAAGTTGAATATTACAAGGTTGTCTAAGAACAGAAAAAAGGACAAAGAATACAATGAGGATTACATACTTTTTCAAGTGGTTTTTTCGTTAGAAAAACTTTACCCTTCTCTTTTCACTTTGAATGCTCAGTTTTCGGAATTTCGGACCTTCCATGAAGCCCTTCCTTGAAAACTAAAATTAAACAATTTTGGTTGATCGCCTTCACAAAGCTGAGGCTACGAATACGATTATTTGTATCTGAAAAATATTCAGTCTTCGCCAACTCGCTCTACCAGGAGGAACAATACTAAATTTCCTATTTTATTAGTATTCGAGCATCAACGAAATCCCTTGAAGTCTATCATTAAGCAACAATATGAAGCAAGGTAAAATTTTAGTTTTTGTGAAAAATGAACATTGAAAGAGTGACGACGACGCTACTATACTGCAAAATCTGTCCATTTTAGTAAACAAGTTAAAAAAATCAAGCATCGGATTGGATCCCTTGTGAGACATCATCATTTTCGGAGTATACAATTTTCACGCTTGAAATTAGATATTACTTTGAAGAAAAAGAAAGGTGAGATTTTAATCCTTCTTAATTTTAATTAACATTTTCTCCATTTTCATGCTAATAATAACGACAATATACAATGTTATATGATGGTTTGCTTCACCTAAGTTATTGTATGTGGGTTTCCTCTTCCATCCAATTGAACATGAGCAACAAACGGAAGTTAAACGGAAATTTTTGCTTTACTTCTGAAGTATTCTTACTCATTGCTCTACAAACCTTTACTTTAAAATCAATTAAATATAAAATTCCCATAGATAATCTAATCGAATGAGATTATTTTCGCATTTCATGTTCCGCAACATAAAATTATTAAAAAAAATATTATAAAAAATATTATTTCCACTAAAGCTTTAATGCTTCACTTGGTCTTGTTAAAGTACAGAATTGGCTTAATTTTAACAATAATTATCAGTCGAATGTTACAAAGTAGTCTAAGAATAGAAAAAATGTCAAAAGGATTATACAATGGGTATTACACTTTTTGAAGTAGAGTTTATTCATAAGAAAAACTATACCATTTTTCTCTGTACTTTGAGCGTTCAGTATTCGGAATTTCGAACCTTCCATGAAGCCCTTTTTTAAAACTTGTTTTATTTTAGTTTATCGCCTTTCTCTTCCTTCAGTGAAGGACCTTCACAAAGCTCAAGTTACGATTACAATCTTCTTCTTTTTGAAAAATATTTAGTCTTCGTTTATTTATTCTACCATGAACAACTAATTTCCTATTTTATTAAGTAAACAGTAAATCCCGTGCATTCTGCCCGGTAATACAATTTTTAATTGCTCTTCATTAATTCATTGTTAACCATCATTTTTTTCTTCATATTTCATACTGAGTTACAATCGTAAGTCATCTCATCCCAAAACTCGGCCCATATAAAAAATGTTAATCTAAAAATCAATTATATTTATCTTTCAGAAATCTTTGCTAATTTTGGAAAACCCAGTCTAAGCAGCCTTTAATAATGCAATATATCAAATTATTTACTGAAGTAAGTTAATTATTAAAGCAAATCATTATTTTTTAATTACTTTATTCATGATTTCAGTTCTGGGGAAGGCTAAATGCTCTGGACAACAGCAATAAATTAAAATTATGAGGAGGTTACTAACAAGCTTAGGAGAAATGAAGCGAGCTCGGAATAACCATGTGTGGACATCGTAAGCAATAAACCAGGATGATATGGTAGCGAGATGATCAATACAAATGTTGGCGTTAAGGATACCCACCATCCGACTGGTAAATACAATGTTTCTGTAACTGTAACTCCAAATCTAAAAAATTAAGTTAAGATAAGTGTTTCTCTATTATTTTATAACGATTGCACATCTTAAGTTAATTGACTCATATTGTACTTCAACCATTGATATTTTTTATTCTAAACGGATCTAAATTTTTTCTAAAAATGCATCTGTCCAAAGCATAGCAGCATAACACAGCTAATTTTGCTAAAATACACGAAACGAAATTAAGCGCTACCATATTATTACCAATATTTTTTTCTGAAATTTTAATTTAACGTTAATTTAATTTATTTCTTTTTTTAACTTTAGTACTTTAAATTCTAATTCAAAAGTGAACATTAGAAGTGCAATTAGAAGAAGGCGGCGCAGTTTTCTCTTGATTTTACGTGATTTTAAAAGTTGGCTTCACCAAGGCCGGCTTGGTGGTTCAATTAATTGCATGATGGAATTGTTTATTCTTTATTCATGCATGTATTGGAATTATTCATATCGGATAAAGGAATCCAATTCAGTATAAATGTTTTGATTCTCCATTTCGCACAAGTATTTGATTTGAAAGATGGGTATTTCCAATGTAGGCTTAAGAACGAGACGAGACGTCTCGCGAGATGGGCGAGACGAGATTAGGTAACCATCTCGAGAGACGTCTTACGAGACGAAGCAAAGGAACAGTAAAAATATAGATTTTATAGCTTTTTAAAGATTATTCCCTACTGATATTATGCTTCCTGAACTGCAAAAAGAAGAAATAAAGCATGGAATTGAAATATCATTAAAATGACTTTTGGAACAACAGAATTTGAAAATCCAAAGTTACCTGATTATTAATGCCACTTAACATCACTTTTTTGGTCAATAATTCCTTGTTTAATTGTTAAATCCCAGAGTTGAATACATGTCTCAATTGTTGGATTTGTATCATCGTAATCAAAATAATCCACTCCAAAGAAAGTATATTTTCTAGGTTCACAGTGGCAGTCCACCCATATTAAGAAGTAATCATCTTCTAGCTCCAAGTTATTAAAAATCAAGCCTATTGTTGTAGTTTTAGCTGTTTCATGAAAACTAAAATTATCTGAAATGACTTTGTTGATCAATTCATATATTCCTTTTGAATCAGCCATAGAATAGTTGAATAGTGAAGTTGGTATGTTTCTTAGAGTCCCACACTCTATACCATGTATAGAATCTGCTTGGATGTTTATTTTAACTATGAATGAATTTTCCTTTAAGTAAAGTGGTTGTGATTCTGGTTGGAAATTGTAGCACTCTTTGAATTTGCACATCCAAACGAACTTCCACACACATGCACACTTCCATACACACAAAATGATTAGCCAGGTTGATATTTCCATTTTTCTATAGATATACAAGTATAAACATTTGGACTTTATTTTACCAAATTTCAACAAAATTATAGCATAAACAAAGGCGGACGAAAACGTAGAATGCCGCCTCCCATATTTAATTTACCTGATGTAATCACACCATTTACAACAAAATTGTCATCTAAACTAAATAACTTTAAATATCTACGGAAATAACTTCTTGGACGACGAATAAGCTATAGCTTTGAGAGCCGTCTCAGTGTAACTAGAAAACTGAAATGGATACCAGTTAGTCTTATCTATATTCTCCGGAAGCATTCCATTTTCAATTCCTCATATATTTTCAGATGTGTCATCTGATTTGTCTTCTTGTATCGTAGTAGCTCGTCTTTTTCTTGGAGGCAATCCCACTTCATTTTCAACTGGAATTAACTTAAGTTATGTTTTCAATATTGGGAATCCTGGTAGCGAAGCATAATTAATTTTTGATTTCTTTGTAATATTAGATCGCTTCGTCCGCAATTTGAATAATTCTGCTGGATTAGAGTTTAATTTGCTACTCCCCAACTCATGATTCACAACAGATAACAAGATTAAAACACCCGTTCCATTTCCTTAGGGTTCCAGCATTGTTAATAATTTTATTGGAGAATTTAATGCCACATAACGCTGAGAGAAGATGTAGTGACGTATGCCACCCGCAGTCGGTGCCATTGCGCTGTTTGTTTGCATCTGTTGCAATAATATATTCCCAGTCGTCGGAATTAAATTCTTCTTTGTTGTCTTGAGCTGACTCGGTCAAGACTTGTAGGACTCTGAAATCTTCGTCGTAGCTTATTCCATTCTCTGAATCAAATATCACAATCTTTTCTTCTCCGACAATTGCACCAAGGTACCAATGGCTTCCTGCAATTATATTGGAATCCTGGACGGAGTTTTTTAACCTTAACTTTTTTAACGTTAAATGGAATTTCATAACCTCCCCCCCCCCATTTAATTCACCTGATGTAACAACACAATTTCCAACAAAATTGTCATCTAAATCACTACCTCCAATATTCTTGTATCCATCAACGAATATGTCCCAAAGGATTTGTCACAAATATAATATATCCATCTGTTCCTTCGCCAAATTTATACAACGTATATGTTTATCTACCATTAAATATAGATGGAACAATGCCTATTATATCTCTACAAGGCCAAGACTTTTCCTATTTCTCTTTTTCCATGCCGGTTCTATTCCTGCACTTGGAAAACAGGGATGCTGCGTATCAGGGTCAGAGATTTACTTCATGAAGATTTAATTGATCTGCATAATATGTTGAAGTTCCGAATAAGTTTTCAAAAAAAACTTCCGTTGACTGCACAGGGTCCAAACCTAGTTTTGATGTTTCAATACTTGTTGCTTTGATTGCAGCATCAACTTGAACTGTAAAAACTGTTGCTCCAATCACTATGTCAACTCCTATCAACACTGGGGTACATAATAGGCAGGCAGCTGTTGCTGTTGAAGAGAATGCTAATGCCAACGTTTACTACTGTAGAAACAGTGTCCATTGCTAGAGAAAAGGCTGCTAGATGTTCTCCTTGTTTTAAGTTTTCCACATCATCAATCTTTTTCCACATCATCAATTTAAAAAAATCATCAATATGTTCATATGCATCCAAACAATTTGACATGGGTTGCCAGTCAATTTGATCCTCACTAAAAAAATCAACAACAATTATTTCAATTCAATGATACTATATAATTGTAACCGATGAATTCTTGTTAAGTATTTAAAGTTGATTATCTATAGTCAACCCATTTTACTCGAAATTGAAGTTGATTCTTGACAAATCTACAATCCACAATTTCTTCAACCTCATAAATATCATATTGTTGAGTTGTTGAATTTTGTTCTTCCATGATCGTCTAAAAATAAAAGAACGATTAATAAAATTAATTCAAATTAATTAAATATGGTTAGTCAGACTGAGGGTAAGGCGGGTTTGAAGGTCTAACGGAGGGATCCCGCAGCCTTCGGTTGTCGGATGAGAGAAAAAGGCCTAAAAAGGTTGTTATATTGATGACCTTGTATTAGATTAAGTACATTTTAATCGTTAAACTTTAACTTTGTAATTAAAAATTATACGAAAACGGATAATGAAAGTATCATCCATCAATCCTCAAATCGTGGGGGAAAAAATCCGGATCGTATATACTCAAATCAAAATCATAACTTATCAAATTCAAACAATTCGCCTGGATCATCATCTCTATCTCCAAATCGTTTCAAATTGGCTGAATTCAGATACACGCCTGAAGAATTGCTGACACTCTACGATAAAAATCTCCAGGAACCTGATTTTTTGACTGCCTTTGGAACGCTATTCATTGGAAAAAATACAACCACCACTTACTTTCTCATTAAATCTTTTAATCCGTAAAACACTCCAGCTGTAGGGAGGACAACTTGTAATATCTTCTTACCAGTTATAGTTAAAACATTGCCAATAATGCGACCTCCCTGACATATTAATTTTTCTCCAAATTTGATCGCTTGTTTGGCGATAGCACCAATTCCCGATCCAGTATTGTTGCAATACATCCCGCATCCTATCTCGCAATACAGAAAGCCATGTCGCTTAGAACGCAAACAGCTTGCTTTGACACAACAAGATTGCAGTTCTAGTAATCAGTTACATTCCCAACCAAGTCGTCAGGGTCTGTTTCAGGGTCAGGGAGTTGTAATTTAAAACTGACAGGATCACCACCAATGTCCATCTCTTCGGCGTAGTAGTCGGTCCAAGGTACACGCATGATATAAGCCCCCAGTAAGCAAACTCTAAAATTCTTTTCACTGGCATATAATCCATCTTCCTTGTATGTGATTGCTGGTCCATCAGGTGGTGTATGCGTATTCACCATAGTCCTGCAGTTTTCAATACTGCTATCAGATTTTTCGGGATCTATGACTATTTTAGACCAAGATGCGCTCCTAAATTGCACTTTAATGCCCTGAGGTTCTAACTGCTGCAGGGTATAACTTCATAATTAAAACCACTCAAGCCTGCATACATGAGTTTATTTAATCAAGTTTAACTCGTTCTTTTATGAGTTCTTTTATGAAATATATTTCCTTTAAATTGAAATGTCATCCGTCAAATCTGAGTTGACAATCGATTTGTTTCTAACGAAACACCATAGACCATCTTCAAATTTTTTAACACTACACAGAACTAACTTGATTCCCTCCTCTTCCTGCGTATTCTGTTTATGTGACTACGTTCAAATCTGGATACCTATTTAGTTTGGAAAATCGTTGTTGGATGCATGGAGTATCTTTAAGATTTTCACGGAATATAGTATTTTTAGAAGTTTATTTTTTATTTGGTTATGTAATGGAAAGGGATCCACTGGAAAGTCGTTGCTCCATGAACCAATTTGAATCAGGCAAACAATACTTGAAATAATTAATTTTATATAAACACTGCGCGATTTTTATTAATACTTAGTTAAATTTGAATTACCTGAGTATGATTCTTCTTCATGCGCTTCAACGTCAATTGCAATTTCAGAGCAATGTTGTAAGTGCGACAACATCATTTTAAATTTTATCTTCGTCTTTTACATTCTTACTTTGTAATTAGTGTTCCTTTGGCTTAGAAATGATTTTGTTGGAAACAAAATTGGAATTTGATCGAATTTAAAGTTGGAATTGATCGAATCAATTCCAACAACAGGAAATACCAGCAATGGAATTTTCTATTGACTAGAAACATCACATCAATTCTCTGTCATTCACTATCTATTCACTAACCTATCAACAACTATTCTTACAAAGTTTAATTCTAAAATGTATCAACCATTAGCAAACGATTTAAGTTCAACCACTTCGAAAACTAGTAATGATAATACAAGAGAATTTTGGAAAGAATTCAAAGAAAGGAGCCGTTCTTCACGGTCATTGGCGGCCATGATTAATCGCAGATTTAGATACTTGGAAAGCACGATGGAGGGGTTGATTCTTGAAAACCGGAACTTAAAAAGGAGAATTGATGAATTAGCTAAAAATGGATCACACTCGGGTCCGTCAGTAAAATCAACGGTGGTGAAGGTATCTTCGGGGGATTCACCACTGGTAAAGAAACCCCGCATTATGGAGGAGAAAGTAAAGGACGTGGTGAAAAGGAAACGGGAGGAGAAGAAAGTCGTTAAATCTAATTCAGCCGGAAATGGGAGAAAGACGGATGAGGAGGTATGGAAAAGCGACTTGAGCCTTGAGGAGAAAGCAGCGAAGCTGGGAATAGTGGACCTTTTCGGCCCTGAAACAAATTATTCAACTTAAGTTTTCCTTTTTTGAAGAAGTGACCCCCCCATAGTGGAGAAAAGTGACCGATTTCCCCCCATAATGAAGCCATCTTTAACTAATTCATCAATTTTTGGATAACGTTGTTTTCTTTTTCATTTATAAATTCCTGAAAACCAGATAAGCAAACAAAAATATTTTAGAATTAGAGTTTTCAAATGATAAGTAATATTTAAGAAAAAATTATTATTCAAATTATTAATTAAGAAAAGATACGTGGATCCTTGATGGAATTGTCTTCTAAAAATCAATCAGACACTTTCACTTTTATTTAAAAGAATAAGAAATTAGAATATTGGGTAAGGTAGCTTTCACTTGTTGATCACGAGCGTGGTTCTAAACAACTAAACAGTTCCGTTAGATCCAGGTTAGAAAGACCCCCAAGTTCTTTACACTTTAATGGAAAAATGAAATGATTTTGTTGGCAGGTGTATGATCAGTAAAAATTTCGGAAAGGCCGATTGCGCTAATCTTTTTGAATTTAAAAAAATTTGCGTACTCCTTTTTATCTTGTGGTCTATTAACCTTTGTAACCGTTTCTCTGCTTCATCACTCTTCTTTGTTTCGAATTCAACTATAAATAATTATTGTAATTATTATATTATATTATTATATAAAAAAAGTCAAGTTAAGTTAATAGTAACTATAAACGAATAAGAATAAATAAATTTAGACGCATCGAGGGCAGATGTAATATTTAGGAATCACCTCGACCTCAGTGCATTTTGGTGATACCACGCACGGCATCCAACGGAAAGATGTCCTACATAATATTTTTACGTAATTGCATCATCGCCTGAACAGTTTGGTTTAGCGTACTCTAGTCAAATCTTTGTCAAAGCACGGTTCACGGCCCGATGTGATTTTAGAGGTCTTCTTCGTTGTAGTAATCTCAGTATATTCAGCAAGCTGTATGTGATAACTTGTATTGCAATTTCCACGGTCAACGTAAGCATTTGAAGGTGATTCTGTTATAAATTATAGTTTTTATTTGTAAATCGATCTCGCTCAAGAACTTAGTAACAACAGAAGAATAGAATTGTTTTTGAATTGAATTTTCCTTTCAAAATATTTATAAGAAAAATTTAAATATCTTAAACATGAACGTGGCGAAGGTGGATAATTAAATTTAATTCCATTAACTTTTTTGTCATCTTAGAAATAACCTAAAATAAGGGTTTCAAATGAGTAACTTCAGGGTCTTTAAGGAAAGATTCCAAAGTTCCTGGATGCGTGTTTTGATTTCCAGTTGTAGGTTCATTTGCATCTAAGGGTTCCAAAGGACTAACTTTAAGGGTCTTTAAGGAAAGTTTCTAGATAAAAAATTAATCATAATTAATTAATTTTAATTATCTTAATTAATTTTGAGTAGATATATTTTTACCTCTTAAGTTAGTTTTCATTGCGATTGAGCATCGCTCAATCAATACAACCACGTAATGTTGTATTTCTTGCTGTGAATATAAATTAATTATCTCCAATTTTTCTTTTACATCAGAAATATGGATTTTCCCATGCTACATCGTAAACCAATTATTAATTTGGTTGTTAGAATATTTAGTGTAGCGCTTTACTTTGCAAACTTGTAAAGCCACCAAGCGGAATCTGTACCGCTGAGTAAGATCCAACAATTCACCAGGTTCTAGCTCCTGTATGCCATTATCATTCTTGTAGCCTTTACTGTTCATTCTATAAAACAGCTCAAGCCTGTTATAAAATGGCTGATTTGGCATATTCTCAACTGAAATAAACAAAAAATAATTAAATAGATTACTAAATTACGAACCAAATAAAATGACTTACATTTGACACTAGTAAACCTTTTCCACATTTCCTGGAAATTATAAAGTGTCATAAGATTCGAAGAGATCGATCAACTTTAGGTATGTTGTAGTTAATGGCTCGAGTGTTTGCAGCATTCATTATGAAATCCACATGGCGATCATTCGTAATATCGAGATCCAAGGGAGTTAATCTTAAATTCTAAATAAAAAATTTAAGTTAGCATAATAAATAATAATTTCAATTATATATTACTTGTTACGAATCAACAGTAGGAATAGTTGAAGCAAATTCTCCTACAATATCTTCATTCAATTCTAAAAATCGTAAGGTGTTAGTCGATCTTTATAGTCTGATTTTCTGTATGACAACCAAAAATTACACAATTAAATTATATATATTTATTGAAATATTATTCATCTTATTAATATTGAATGAATCATATTTCTGAATCTAGCAATATTTCTTATACATGTATAAGAAATATTGCTAGATTCATAATTGTAACTTACAGAAAACGAATCCAGGATTTGAACAATTCGTTCACGATCATTAAAATGCTCAATACAATATCCTCTTCTCCAGGTTGGCACGAAGTAATTTTTTTAACTGAAAAAAAGGTGGCTGGCTCAGCATTTCGCCCTTTGTTCTACGAGTTGCCATGTAGGTTTCAGGACATGAGCCTAGAATTTGAAAATATATTTTAAAATACAGTAAAAAACAGGATATAATAAATGATAATTTGTATTACCAGTTTGAGGCCTAACCACTTCTTCCTCTGATCTATCAATTTCAGCAATGGGTACTGAATTAGGAATTTTTTTCTTTGACTTCATATATCGGGTTTTAAAGCTTTCATCTTTCGGAGCCTTGTCGCTTTCAAAGAAGTCATCCACTTATTCCATAGCATTAACAAGGTTTCTAAGGGGTATCCAACAATTATCTTCGTCACTGAAACAATTATAACAAAAATCAAATTTAATAAAAGTAAGCAGATTATTAAATCTTGGTAGTCTATGTCGCTGTATTAGTTCTCTTTTTACTTCGATTCATCTGATACTTGACGTATTAATCCTGTGGTTTCAGCGTCTGATTTCCTCTTCGCTTTTGCATTAAACTAAAAATTGTTTTAATAATATTTTAAACGTTAGCGATGCTGGGCTTAACATTTGGAACTGGATAACCTTCCAAAACTGATGGATTTCTGTACTACCGTTTCTGGCCATACTTGCTTTTACTTACGTTTAGTCCAGGGTAAGCATTATCTCCAGTCAAGTAATTTAATTTTGACCTATAATTTGAGAACAAAATTCGCATACACATTGAATTCGGTTTCCGCATCCTAAAAAATAATTGTCGATGTGCAAAACATCGACTTCTCTATTATTATAGTCGTATGCTATACCAAAAACAATGTAGCAAGCATGAAGAGCCGCAACCCAAGCATCTTTCAATTCCTTCAATGATCTGCTATCCTTATCTCTAATCTCCAGAACGCTTTTTGTTATGGCATTTGTGGTTAGTGGTACATTGATTGTTCGTTCCTTATTGCAATTGGAATGGCTTCTTCAAGTACTTCTCCAAGTACTTCTCCAAGAGCTGATTTTTTTTATATAAATTAGCATATAAGCTCCAGGAATTTCTCCACGATGATCCTATCAAATTTAGTTAAATTAGTACAATGCTAAAACAGTCAATACTGTTTTGCATACCAGAATTGCATCTTCTGGTGTGCATGTAGTTAGCATTGTAAACAAGGTTCTATGTAAAAACTGTTTATAAATTTTAATTTAATAAGAATCAGGTCGAAACCTACATCGGTTTTTACTCATTTCAACAGTGACATCAGGAAATCTGGTCGTGAAGAAAACTGGAAGAGTATGATTAATATACGCATCTTCCGATTTTCCAGTACAGGGATACGGCATATCTTGATACTTCTTCTCCTCAATCCAAATTCCGCAATCACAGGGAAGAAATACTTCTATTCCACAAGAATATCTTATTCTTTTTTAATCAAATTTTTTATGTCGTTATACTCCATGAAATTGAAGGTGTGCCGTGCTCTTATTTTGCTCGGTCACCAGATGATTATAAAGAAGAAGTCCGTTTCATCTTCATTCATGCCATTATTGTATTTGGAAATTGGAATAAGGTGTTTATTTATGAAATTTTCAACTGTAGCTCAGTGATTATATCCGGGGTTGTTTATCAGTGAGCAATTATTAAAAGGCGGGGAAGTTTTCTTTACTTTCTATGTGTTAGTAAGCCAACTTTTAGTAAAGAGCCAATCTAATCTTACGCCATTTTTCCGTTCTAACATATATTCAAGAAAAGATTAAGAAGAGAAAGTTCAATTTCAATTTTATCCGTATAACAGTAGCCCTTGACGCTGTTATATTTTTATCACGTGGTTGAAGTACATGTCATTTAACGAACGATTGCATTTTAACTTTTCTTTTTGTATAGCATTGAATTTAAATATTAGTTTGGTTAATTATTATGAATATGAATTAATACTTAAGCTTTAGAAGTTCACTTCTGTAATTAACCTTAAAGCTAATTGTTTTATAATATTAAAAATGTACAAACTAAAATCGCTTCGTGTATTATTTTATTGAATAATAATTAATGCATTAAGCAGTAAATGAAAATGGTGGGTAGATGTAAGACCCTATATTGGGGATTCTACAAAATAATAAATGAATAAATAAATTAAACGGTTAAATGGTTTTTTTAAAAATAATTTTCCAAGCTAAACATTACTTAGTTTTACTCGAAACTCAAAAATAGATAGCTCCAGTTTAAATTTATGATTTCACATAAGCATTAATTTAATTGTTTGTACTAAATACACAACCGTTAATTGTCTGTTTAAAGTTTTAAATGTTAAGATCTGTATTATTGATCTGTATTATGTGCGCATACATTATGTACTTTAGACTGGACGACGCATACAAATAATTGTTATTAATTAAATAGTAGGTATTGGACAAACTTTCTGCAAGTTCTTCAATTATTTCATGCTTTTGCCAAGAATTTCTTAAAAATATTTATATTTTAAAATGTTTTGTTTAACACAGTTACATCCCTACTATTGCATAACTATAACTGCGTTTTTCAGTAATCCAAGGTTTTTCAACGACCAAATCAATTTGTTCATATGAACAAATTGATCTTTGGTTGTCAAGGAACCTTGTATACAATCCGTATATGGATTACTTCTTCTGATAATAAAGAAGGAAATATTAACGTAAGCTTAAATCGACTCGATTATTGTCAAGCGATTTTTATAACTTTCAGTAAAGATTCTAAAATACATCTAAGTTTATATATAATGCACTTAACCATTTAAAGCTTAATGGAGTATATACAAGCAAGTATAAATATGCCAAGTATTTGCAATCGCACATTTATTTATAAACTGATACAGGATTCATGCGTCCCTTATGATCACTTTACTAAAGAAATAATGTAATACACATAGCGTGTAGTGTACTTGTTTATGCTATATTTACTAATTGAAGTTCAAGACTAGTTATTCAAATCATATTTCCATACAGGGGAAATGTCTAAATAACGAATATATTATGAAAATGAGAATGACAGACTGACAGTGTTTCCACAGTGTAGCTTTCGCTACTTTCCTACATCATGGTTAACAGGGTTTATTATCTTTATCTTAGCCGTCCCAATCAACTTCTAACGATGTGATACTGATTAACTTTTTATTTTCAATTTATTCTATTAATTAATTTAACACTCGTATTTTGTGTTTTTCCTTATTGCAAAATAAACTTATAGATTAAGATATTCTGTTAATTAACTTTTATTTAGTTATGCTCAATTTTGGAACTAATAGTCTTAAATGCATATTTCATACTTCTTATTTCTACTTCACTAACTTTGCCATGCCATAAACCGTCTAATTATTTTAGTTCTCCTTGCTGGACATTTGGATTCCCGGAAACGTTAGACCTGGAAGAAGTACAACAAACCAAAGGAAATGGACAGAATACTACTACCACACCACAAATACGGTTTGTGGCATTTCAGGACTTCAGGAGCTTTCTTTAGTTTGTCATGTCCTCTGTTGTCAGAGGTGAATGAGTCGAATCGAATGAGAAGGAAACTCTACTAAAATAAGCAGATTCTTCCCATGTAGGTTCCCCGTCGTATGATTCTGAACTGAGATCCGGAAACCAATTTCAGAATTTACTTTCCTTTCTTGGATTCTAAAGATCATCTGTGAGTTAAATAACCCACAATTTTATTAATACCCCTTCCATTCCACATCTTATATCTTCAGTAACTGCATTTTTCTTATCAACAGAATTTTAGTCCATTGTGTCTGTGTAAACGACAAGATCCTCACCCACTCGACTGATCATTCATTGCCACATTCATAATACAATTTAAGAAAATAAGACTTCAGTTAGATGACGACGATTCGCATGCGAATACAACTACCACCCTAGGCAGAAAAAGGATGAGCAGCATGAAGACCCGTTATCGTCGTCTATTATTCAACTAACAACAACACAAACTTTTAAAAGGTTTCTCAGTCAGTCAGTCATTTATCATCAGTGAGATTTAAGAGAACGTCTTCATCATATCATCCCTCTCTGTTCTGTCATCCATGGCCTAAATGTTGAAAATACAATCACATAACAATACAAGAAGAGCAGTTATTGTGAATTACAACAAAGGGCGTGGTGGATCTCATAATCGTGTTGGCCCTTGGCCCATGTAAGAAGAACTTCACAGAAGAACTTAATTAACTTTTAAGTGTGCAAAAATAGCAGTATTATTTATATCTTTTCAACCTACCTTTTAATTGTGTAACTAAAACAGTTTTCAATTTCTTCAAAGAAATTAAGCAAATTAAGTGGTGGTATTTAAACGAAAACGAAAGGACTTCAACAATTATTTTCAATGCAAAAATTATAAATAACTCAAGACTTGGAAAATGCTAAATTAAAATATGGGTAAGTTAAATTAAATTATCGCTGGCATGTTTGTTTCTTACAGTTACAATCAAGCGTAATAGTAAATTTTGTTTGGTGTGCGTGTTATAAGCCGACAAACAAAAAGTCAATGAACCCGAAAGTTAAAAATTAAAAATTCAGCACTATGAGCCTAGTAGAACAAATTATTCAATTAAGCTTTTTTTGGAGAAAGTTTATTCAAAAATTTTAAGTAATTAATTTCGATGATATCATCGGGGAAATTATTTTGCACAGTCAGTTTTCTTTCAGTGTAAACTTTGCAAGATGATGATGACTCAACTTAAGATTAGCAATGAGCATTAAGTTTTTATGATAATTCA